>LGRX02013942.1:0-17090 GCA_001247695.2 Cymbomonas tetramitiformis
GATATATCACTTGTCTATGACCCAACCTACCTTAGGGTACCGATCGCACGCCCTGGCATGCTCATACGGCACTGCCATACTCGACAACCTAGAATCTATCCCCGAACTTTCCAGATCGATTTCGGCCGCCTACCACCGCAAGTTAGGGTTTCGGCTGCGACACCTCGTTGGCGGACTAAATCGACTTCAACCGACCCACCGCCTTGTACACAACTTGCATACGATATATTCTGTCTTACTTTAAGTTCGCTTGCACTCCCATGCTCATCCGCCATCAACTCTCCACCCCCCCCTTTGCCCCACCGTGATTCAGCGAATAGCTCAGTGGCGCCTGTCAGCCCCGCAGGGCGGCTCCGTATTTATGGCCACCTCCCGTCACCAAATCGAGCAGCGGACCTCGGATTCGGATTCAGCGCGAGGTTCTACCCATACTACCGCCCCTCACTTCTCAGCCTAAGCCCGCCATCGAAATTTCGCAGTTTGGGTACTCACGAATAACAAGCTGGATTTCCCTTATTTTCGCCCCCCCTCGTTGCGCCTCCCCCCTCCAGCCCCCACCCCATTTCCACATGGTCACTGCATCGGATGGCCAAACGGACTTGATATTCGTGTTCCGCACACTCAAATCACAAAAATATGCTGGCCCCATGCTTTGCCATCCAGCCTTGGTGGTTGGGTAGCGCCCCCCTCAGGTATGCACCCAAGAGGTAGCGATTTTTCACACCCACCCCACCAACCCCCCGCACGAAGCTCAGTTGGTTCACACACTTGGATGACCAAATCGACTTCAACTCACCTACCACCTTGTATGCACGACGTATATGACCCAATCTACCTCTGGGTACCGACCATATGCCCCATCATGGCCGTATGCGACCACACCACACCGCCTTCCACGGGGTATAGGCTTCTCCATCAAATGATGGAGAGGATATCCAGCTTGTTATTGACCGGCCCATACGTCGGGAAGTAATCCTTACGATTTACCCTTTTAGGCTGTGATAAAACTTGTGATGTCTCAGTCTTGGAAATAGCAGCCTTGACCTGAGATTCTGTGACCTTGTAACCTTGTGCTTTAAGCTTCTTGGTAAATGCATTGGCACTAGATTGACCAAACTTTGGGTCTAAAAATAACTCTTGAAGTCTACTCTCAGATATTGGTTTACTTGTCATACTATATAATAGTGTTACATATAGTATACAATGACTTATCAAATCAAAGCTTACACAAAAAGTCAAGCACGGAAACTCGGTGTGAAGATTAGCCCATCAAATAATCATAGCAAAAAGATTGATGTTTTCAAGGATGGTAAACTGGTCGCTCAAGTGGGGCAGCGTGGTGCTTCTGATTATCCAACATACATGGCCACTAAGGGTAAAGAGTATGCCGATGAAAGACGTCGGCTGTACAAAATCAGACACAAGAAAGACCGGAATGTCGTCGGTAGCAATGGTTATTACGCAGATAGATTGTTGTGGTGACCTATAAATCAAAAAAGGTGGCAGATTAGGTCATATTATGGTTATGTATAAGATAATGGGAATATGACCTAATCTGCCACCTTTTCTGATTTTGCCCTATTATCATTTCTTTTCTCAACCTACCTTAATGGCGACCCAGATATTCAATGCAGATTGTTTTGACATCTTACCGAACATCGACGCACACTCTGTTGACTTAGCTATCTTAGATTTACCTTACAATCAAACTGCATGCAAGTTCGATAAGCAAATAATCGATTTAGGTAAGTTGTGGACGCAGCTGAAGCGGGTCGGGAGGCCACGCACTGCATATGTCTTCTTTTGCACAACTCGGTTCGGACATAAGTTAATATCCAGCAATGAAAAGATGTTCAGATATGATATGATATATAATGATATGATAGATAATGCGAAAAAGACCGTTTGTTAATCCACCTTTCGATTTTTTGGTGGTGTTATTTGATAATTCACCGCGTTTGACGCCGCTTGCTCAAAGTTGAGTGCGTGTCATGTTTTTCTAAAAAGAAAGTCCGTGACAAAATTCTGGAAAGTTCGTGGATGTTGAAAATTTTATGGGAATCGAAAAAGGTGGCATATTAGGTCATATTATGATTGTATATAAGATAACCAGAATATGACCTAATATGCCACCTTTTGATTTTGCCGTGTCACGCTTTCGTTTCTTCGACTACCTTAATGATGACCCAAGCAACTATTCAACGCATATTGGTTTGATATCTTACCGAACATTGAAGCACACTTTGTTGATTTAGTTATCTTAGATTCACCACACAATCAAGAAGCGTGCAAGTTCGACAAGTGAATAATCGAATCTCATAAGTTATGGACATAGATGCCACGAACTTGTCCATGTTTGAACTTAAAATACGATGATACCTAGATTTGTTATCGATGCGGTGGGTCCATCGATGCGATACACCATCGCGACAAAATAATCCATAATTTTACATGTAATGCATTGATGGTCGCTCGGTTACTATGCACATTCGATGATTTTCACAGTTTCCTCGATAAAGTTCGATGACCCCTCGATGCATTCGGATAATTACTCGATACGGAAAATGATTTGATAATTTCTCGATAGTGTTCGATGACCACTCGATATATAATATTCGAGGATTGCGATATGAACGGCATATGTCGTGTTGATTGCTCGATAGATAATATATGTATGATGATTGCTCGACGATAATGTACGTTGCCTACTCGATACCATTCTATGACCACTCGATAACCTTCGATAACCTCTCGATAGTATTCGATGACCCCTCGATAATATGCGATGACCCTGCGATACCATTTGATGACCCCTCGATAATATGCGATGACCCTGCGATACCATTTGATGACCCCTCGATAATATTCGATGAGTACCGTACGACTAACCGTGATTGCTTGATAACATACTATTCGATGACCACGCGATAGTATTCCATAGTCTAATTTCTCGATGTAATTCGACAACTGCTCGATAACGATAGTTGGCCACTTGACGATGAATGATGACGCTTCGATAATATTTGATGACTGCTCGATACTATTCGATAATCACTCGATGACTTCGACGCCGATGACGACGATGACAACAATCGTGACCCATGTGATGACACCCGCGATGACGCCGGCGATGACAGTACCGTTTAACCGGTGATATTCCGGAACCTTCCGGTAAAAATATTTATATAATTAACGTTTGATTAAATAATTTAGTATATTCAAATATACAGATTTATGAAAATTTAAATAAATACTGTTGTATAATTTTAATAATATAATATAATTATACAATATATTATATCGTATAATATATAATATAATATAATTATGCAATAATATAATAATATAGTATAATTATACTGCAGTTCTGTATATAAATTGTAAATTTGATAATTTAATATATATAAATTTATAACGAGTCTATCTATTCGATATTATTGTATTTATATTCGAAATTGAGTTTGTATATAATGTACCAGGAAATTGTGATAAATAATTATATTATATTTTTTGGTTTTATATCAAGATATTTTATTACGTAAGTAACGTGTAGACTAAATTTTGAATTTTTGAAATGCTTCCAGCACATAAATATTTATATACCTGCCCGTGTACACATGGCAATCTTCACGTGGTTTAAATCTATTTATTATACCTCCACCACCTCTATTTATTATACCAGTGAGGTAGCACACTGTCACTCTCCAGCAAGGCTCTTCCGGACCTGCTTCTGCACCTATCGCGGTGCTTCCACGCTCCAGCGGGACTTTCCCGGACCACTTACGGACCTCTTCCGGACCTCTCCCGGTCCACGTAAAGCACTAACAGCCAATGATACTGTAACACACTTTGAACCGGAAGAGGTCCGGAAGAGGACCACGTGTCAAGGACTACCGGTAGTATAAAAAATAGAAGACGTGGAAAAAATAGAATTAATTCAGCATCAGTTTGGGCGATTTCCGACCCCATTTAGGGGGTCAGTTCAGGCGATTTTCGCACGGTTTTTTACACTATTTAAGGGAGGGGTCAGTTTAGGCGATATACGACTTTCGGCGATTTTTTCGCGGGGGTATCATGATAAACCCTAAACCCTGAAACCCTAACTATCATGAAAAAGGTGGCATTTTAGGTCATATTCCCATTATCTTATATATATCCATAATATGACCTAATGTGCCACCTTTTGAGCGAACTACTTAAAGAACGCACGCGGGTACAATATCATGAAAAAGGTGGCATTTTAGGTCATATTCCCATTATCTTATATATATCCATAATATGACCTAATGTGCCACCTTTTGAGCGAACTACTTAAAGAACGCACAAAGTACTTAAAGAACGCAATTGACTTAAAGATTAAAATCTAAGTATATACCAATAGAATGGCCTTGACCGATGCTCAAAAACGTGCCAAAAAGAAGTATAGGGAGACTCATGTTGAACAAACGCGAGCTTTGAATAGAAAACATCAAAAGACTTGGTATGATTCCCACAAGGATGAGCACAATATCAAAATGAAAGAATACATGAGGAAAAAAGGTCTCAAAAATCTGAAAATGAACCATTATAAACAAGCTTAAAGATTAAAATATATGGTATATATAAGTATACATGTCTCAAAATATCACCAACAAAAGCATCCAAACTTATTTTTGCCAAAACATTAAATCACTTAAAGATAAGAGTGTTTATAAGAGTATAATGGATTATCAAGACATCGACACTTCAAAGTTTTTTCTAAGGTCATTTCTCAAAATGCAATGGGTAAACAATTTGACCGATGGTGGTGCTCAAGCTTATGTAATTTCAACTTTGAAAGAAGATGAAATTCTCATTAAGTCGCTTACCAAAAAGATGGGACAAATGTGGTCCAAAATTCACAAAAACAATATGGCAAAAATATTGACCAAACAATATGGTATCTACGAAGTAATCCAACCCGGTGTCAAACGAAAAATCTTTTTTGATATTGATGGAAAATCTGAAATCGATTTAGAAACACTCAAAGAAATAATATTGACCAAATTTCCAAATGCCAACTTTCAAATTAGTGGGAATACATCGCCAAAAAATGGCGAACCATATTGGTCTTATCACATTACTCTTTCTAATTATTACTTTAAGAATCTTAATGCTATGGCTCCCTTAAAAACATGGGTAAAAAAGTATAAAAATGACTTTGGTATGGATGATATATATACCACAAATCGTCCCTTCAAATGTGTTAATCAAAGCAAGCCCGAAGAATATCGAACTCAAGATACAGTAATCGCTCACCTTTAAGGAAACTCGACGTTAAGGAAGCAGCCAGCGTTTGAAGGGGGGGGGGGTACCCAAGTTGACGAGAATAGCTGGCTGGTCCTTTTTGCTAAGGAAATTCTCCAAAATAAGGAAATTGGTTGCTGGCAGATCACCGAGAGTGGATTCTCTTAAATTCTATGAAAATAAGAAAATCACGCTGACTGGGGTCTGGGAGGGCTGCATTGATCTTTCGTTTTTTTGACTTGACAGCGTTCAGCACGATGTCTTTAAGTTCTAAGTAGTCAGCTTCAGAAATAATCGCGTCGTCATAATCTTGCTTCAATTCTTTAAGCTGCGCACGGCTCTCTGGGTCCATACTGTAGTTGGCGGACTCCACAGTGGCGGACTCTCTAAATTTTAAGAATTTTAAGAAAGCTGCTGGGCTGAGTTACGTGGACGTGGATGAGTTTAAGAAATTAGCTGGCTGGCTCGAAATCCGAAATTCCTTATTCTTAGCGATTCTCTTAGGACGCGACGCTGGCGGGGGGGGGGGTACCCAAGTCGACGGGAATGGCTGACTGACCCAAAATCTCCGGTTTTCTTAAAGGTGAGCGATTACTGTATCATTGAAGGAAGTCAATCGGTCACCAAGCATTGTGTATTGATGGATTTCGATGAAGACTCAATTGATGCCGCTACTTTAGATTGGGAATTTGAGGATGTAGAACTTGATGAAAAGACTCATCAAAAAATTGACTTAAGTTCCATCACACCATGTGACTATGTGCCCCCATCCAATTTT
Organism: Cymbomonas tetramitiformis; assembly: GCA_001247695.2. Taxonomy (NCBI): domain Eukaryota; kingdom Viridiplantae; phylum Chlorophyta; class Pyramimonadophyceae; order Pyramimonadales; family Pyramimonadaceae; genus Cymbomonas; species Cymbomonas tetramitiformis. Next base: position 6,044 of record LGRX02013942.1, read on the forward strand.
AATTGGAATACGACAAGTTACGAACCAATATTAGGCATGATACCCAACAAACCAAGAGGTGACCCTAGTAGCTTTCAACACAATGTAACTTGGCTGATTATGTTATGGTCATACCATAGCAACATTAATTTGAAGGACTTTTTAAAGTGGGCCGCTCGAAAAGACGACAATAGGCATGCAGCACGGCTAGGTGGGCCCGGATTGCATAATCGATGAAAATGACATTTAGAAGTCGCAAGAAGTTTCAAGAAGTACTTAGTGGTTTCAAGAAATCATCTAGATGCAATATTTTATATTTTTGATAATTGTAGTGGCCACCGGGCTGCTTACAGGTCGCGGACGGGCTGCCGTACATACATTGCATATCTTGCGGGCGCGTGAGATATGCAAATGATACGGGGAAGTTATTAGACGTGGTGAGAAGTATTTAGAGGTCATCCGTAGGCAATGAGAAGCGAAATTTCACATCGGGACATATTCACGGGGTGCTGGGGAGCTAATTTCGTCTGTAAAATGGCTGCAAAGCAGAAATTGCATATCTTGCGGGCGCGTGAGATATGCAAATGATACGGGGAAGTTATTACACGTTGTGAGAAGTATTTAGAGGTCATCCGTAGGCAATGAGAAGCGAAATTTCACATCGGGACATATTCACGGGGTGCTGGGGAGCCAATTTCGTCTGTAAAATGGCTGCAAAGCAGAAATTGCATATCTTGCGGGCGCGTGAGATATGCAAATGATACGGGGAAGTTATTACACGTTGTGAGAAGTATTTAGAGATCATTCGTAGGCAATGAGAAGCGAAATTTCACATCGGGACATATTCACGGGGTGCTGGGGAGCTAATTTCGTCTGTAAAATGGTTGCAAATCAGAAATTGCATGTCTGGTGTGCATCAACGCGTTGAAACGCTTGGGGTGGTCGGAAATTCAAACTTGAGGGAGGGGGCACACATGGGAACTGAGGAGAGAGGGCGTCGTGGCCTTTGGGAGGGCGTGATGCTTGCGGAACGGAGATTGTCTACCCGATGCTTGACAATGGCGACTTGTGCTCTTATTAGAGCTTTTTGGTTGCACCCGGACAACACTCGAGTTAGTCCTTGCAAAAAGAACGTCGTGTTGGCACGTGACCCCAACACTGGTGCTTTGAGAACACCGAGGGAGTTCGTGAGCAAACATTGGTTGGAAGCCTCTCAACTAGTAATATATAGGAGGTTTCAAGCCAAGTACCCCGCTCTCAAGATTGGGCAACGTTCCTTTGAGAAGCAAGGGGTGTGCAAGCCGCACAATGTTGTGCGGCTGCGAAGGAAGAGGTTTACAAATATTTCAGAGTCGAATCCGACGTACTTTGTGAGATGGGGAGACACCGAGGTAAATACGCAGCGGAGTTTCAATGCGTGATCAAGTCATGCGACGACTCTGGCTTCTGTGGTGCGAAACGCACAATCTATCACCAGGCAGGGAAGGCTGCAAGTACCAGTAATCTCGTCACTCACGTCCGTGATATGGCGAAAAAGTGTGACTTTCACATGCTCGCTCTCGCTGCCATCGAGCGAAATAGCTCCAAGTTTGTTGAAGTGGGCGGAGAACAGGTTAAGGTTTTTAATTTTAGTGAGTCTTTCGAGCATCACGTCGACCTGCTGTGGCTAAGAACTATTGGGCTTTCTTTCAATACGACCACTAAAGACGAGTTTCGGGATTACGTGAGGGGCTTTGAGCCACGTGCAGCTTTCCCCCATTCACAGACTATTTATCGCCTAGCAGTATGCGTGCTGGAACTGCAGAAAACTGAACGCCTAGAGCGAACCTCCCGCCTGATCAAGGTGTATGTTGGTAAAGCTTGCGTTGGGTTACAGCTCGACATGTGGACAGATACGAGTACTCACACCGCTTTTGCTGCCATCACTCAAACCACGATAGAGGATCCTGGTGAGGAACTCGACGCTGAATATGCTCAGCTCTTTCTTCGAAGTGAGATTTTAGACTTCGATGTCTTCCCCTTGTGTGCCAAAACCGGTCCCAATATCCGGACTTGGTTCGCACGTGTGCTTGAGCGCAACAACTTGCCTTACTCGGCGATTAGTGGGGTGACTCCAGATGGTGCAGCGGATGGGCACTGTGCCCTGAATATGATTCCTGAGATTTCTGAAAAGGTGGACACTTGTATTTTGCACAGTATGCAGCGCGGCGTTCTATATAGCATCGGTTTGGCCGGCAAGGTCAGCAAGAATCCAGACTGCAGGGAGCTCTTAAAACGGCACAATCGCGTAGTCACTCTCTTCAATCAGTCGCTCGCGTTTGGGAAGTCTATCCGAACTGCGCAGGAAGCCGCCAAGATCTATACGATGCAAGCTGCAGTCTCGGTGTTGATGGGGGCAAGTGCCGAGCATGCTGCCATCACGAGAAAGTTGAAGCAGGAAAGAATGGAGGGCGAAAATGGGACCCTGGCAGTACAGACTCGTTGGCCTCACTCTCTTTAATGTTCATGTGCTCACCGGAGATTCTTCAAAAGGTAAATGGACTCGAGCACATCGATTCCCAAACTGCGCTGCAAGACGCGCTTAGACACTTTGGCTGTGGGAACCGTTCATTAGCTAATGAACGGCCTCTGTCCAAAGCGCGACTCAGACATAGACACTTTGGCTGCGGGAACCGTTCATTAGCTAATGAACGGCCTCTGGCCAAAGCGCGACTCACACATAGACACTTTGGCTGCGGGAACCGTTCATTAGCTAGGCGAGGCGAGCCACGGGGCGAGGCTGGAGTGAAGGGCGGGTAGTCCGGGGCGAGGCTGGAGGCATGGGCGGGTTGTCCGGGGCGAGGCTGGAGGGATGAGAGGGTAGTCCGGGGCGGGTGTTGGTGCAAAACCCGCTAGTGGTTTTTGTACACTATATAGTGGTCAATCTCGATATATAGTGGAACTGATACAATATAGTGTACCAGTTTTACTATATAAATTGGGATTGACCACTATATAGCGTACCAGTCCCACTATATAGTGGAACGGCGTGGCACCCTATATAGTGTACCAAATTCACTATACAGAACAGACTATTGGGAATAAATGAATCTCGATCGTCGTCTAAAAACCTTCATTTTGACACAATTTTCGTCGTCTAAAAGTTATTGCCACGTCATCTGAAAAGTGCCACGTAAGCGACACGTAAGCGACACGTAAGTCGTCCCGCAATTTTTATTACAAAATATTACTGGAATTATTTATTTGTGCATGATACTTTCGTACTCGGCGAGTCCCGGTAGATTTTTTTGTTGCATTTTTGTTCATATGCGTGCATATCATTTACAAGTATGCAAATATGGGTACATCCATGTGCAATTTAGGCCAACATGCACGGTACACGTTTATGAATGTGCGTATATAGGTGCTTCAATTCCCGTAAAATAAGTTGCAACTGAGATGGGTACTAGCATATGATACACAAATCTATACCATCATACAAATTTATTCAAAATACACCAAATATTTGTCTATGATGTCTTCTAGGCAAGAGATTTCGATCATTTCACCGTGCTAAGGCTACTATATTGCTGATACATTGGAATCTATATCTTCAATCCACAATTATTTGCGGTACTTGTAGGTTTTATTTCCCTCGATAGCGAGGTAACGTTGACGGCAATGTTGACGCTCTATCGGAAAACATAAATGGCAGAGCTTTATTGGTCAAGGCAATTGCATCGCACGCAATATAGGTCGATTTCCTCTTCTCGTTGATGCCGCGGAATAATAAGCGCCCAAGTGACGTCGATTGGAATGACCAGTGTCCTTGGGGTAACCCATTCGTTCCCTATTGGGCTCTGGTCGGGATAAAGTTCCGGTTCTTGAAGGTCAAAAAACATGTATTTCCGAATTCTCCAGGTGTAGCGCCACCAAACGATCCCTAAGTCCTGTCGGACATGTCTGTCCTCGTAGGGGATGTTTAAGAACTTACATATCATCCAGCTGTCTACATTGCATTGAGGACATCGCATGTGGACCATTCCATGTGTATTGATAGCGTCTGCAGTGGCTTCATCGCGATCGCGTGTCCCATAAACTCCGAATCGTAGAATTGAAGGCATAACGTGGCCACGATATTGCAGGATTTTATACCTGTAGATAACAATGCTTGCAAGGTGATTAGCAGTTGAAGCGAGCGTCGCCCATAGCAAAAGTCGAAAATATAAATTGTGAGGATAAATGTGGAGCTATAATACCTGCAGATGGCAATGCTTTCAAGGTAAGTAGCAGATGTTTGAAGGTATGGTTGAAGGTGCGTATGTTAAAAGAAACAAGGGGAAATGAATCTTCAAGGGTCGGGCAAGAGCTTTTGTACCTGGTCGTGAGTGGACCGCGGGTCGTGCAAGAGTAGTGTACTTTTGGTCCAATCAGCTTCGTATATCTCGCACATGCGGGATCACTTAGTCGCCGATTCCCGTATGCAAATGTGGGCACATCCATGTGCAATTTAGGTCAGCATGCACGGTACACGTTTATGGATGTGCATATTCGGATGCTTAAATTCCCAGAAAACAAGTTGCAACTGAGATGGGTACTAGCATATGATACACAAATCTATATCATCATACAAATTTAATCTATATACACCAAATAATTGTCTAGGATGTCTAGGAGCACATAAATAAGGGTAAGTGTTGGTGTAGCTAGCAGAATAATACATCAGTGTAAGTATCTAATGTGAACTTGCAAATATAAAATAAAGACTGTACACAAGCGTATATGTTTCCTAACGGCAGTTGCACCACTTTCCATCATCATCATTCTCGGGAGAGGCACCGGAGTTCAACTCGGGAATATAGTCCGTGGGAACCGGCATTGTCACTGGGGTTCTTATGTCAGCGACGCCTTGCTCGTCGGAGTATACATGCTCATCCAACAGTTGAAAATACCATGTTTCCCGCGTTTTGCGGATAAACCTCCACTTCGCGTAAGCGGGGTCATGTCTAGTCATGTCATATCTAGGATGCAGCGCAGGATCGACGAACAGTTCCTCGCGAATTAGAAACAAATTCCAGGATTGGCACACACGACATTTTTCGGATTCTATGTGCAGTCGTTCAAGCTGAACAGGTAAGTCTGCAGGGAAATGAGGTGCATTCATATTGGAGGTAGCGTGTTATGTAATCGCAAGCGCCACACTATAATACCTGCAGATGGCGATGCTTTCAAGGTAAGCAGCAGATGTTTGAAGGTATGGTTGAAGGTGCGTATGTTAGAAGAAACAGGGGGAAATGAATCTTCAAGGGTCGGGCAAGAGCTTTTGTACCTGGTCGTGAGTGGACCGCGGGTCGTGCAAGAGTAGTGTACTTTTGGTCCAATCAAATTCGTATATCTCGCACATGCGGGATCACTTAGTCGCCGATTTTTTAATCAAAGACAAAAACACAACCGAGGCAGAAAACCCCATACACAGGCACATCAGCATATCGGCAAGAAACACAAGCCATTGACGAATGAACATTATACACTTCTACCACATTGTTAACATATGTTTAAGTATACTATTCTTATCGAAAAGTAGTCGAAAATCTAACCCTCAGGAGGTTGCAATCCTAAGTCTTACTCGAAATCAAAGTGGAATCAAGATAACATTCTGACTCGTAGCCGCCGTGGTTTCGTTGACGGTAACGTTACGGCTGAACCTGTCGGAACTTGAACCGAAAGGCAAGGTCGTTTCGAAACACACATCGAAAATACCCCAACGTGCATTTGTTGCCTTCCGCATTCCTGCACATATAACATTCATTGTAGTTCCTCCACAACATTCGAACAGTCATACCATGAGGAAGATAGTCAAAATTCCTCATTCTCATTCTGGGGGCAGTAGGGCATGTTGCATACATGCCAAGAACATAGGCAACAATACATTCTCGCTTGGATGGCATGGTTGGATGAGGTGGCAGGTGAAGAAAGAAAAGTGCCAAGCTGAAAAGTGAGTTGTGAGGACAAGGTAGGTGCTTAAATATCTCAGTAGTGTGGCCGTCGTGATTTCAGTTGGCCAATCAAATGACCTCTTTCAGGTGGGTCGGATCGAAGGCCCGCATGTCACAAACATAGCATGTCACAACATTGGAAATGTGAAACGTCGATAACAATTTCATTCAAAATATGTTCGAATACAATTATATTTAACGGTGTTCCAACGATAAGTCAATTTGCTCAATGACAAAGCTATATGCTGTCGCTATATAGCATCAATTCATCCGACGGAACTTGACCCAAGAGCTAAGCTCCTCTCTGAACACACGACAAAAAGGCTGAGTGAGCATTCCATGCCTTCGCCGTCGACGCATTGTGTATTGTAGTTCTGCCACAACGTTTGGATAGTCATACCCGGCGGAAGAAGAACTGTACTGCTGCATGGGTAAGACTCCCCGTGATTTTTGGCAAACTGGTCGATGTATGTGAAAACAGACTGCCGCGCGCGCTTGGATGGCATGACTATGGTAGAAGTAGAAGCAGGTGCGTCGCTGACGGGAAAAGGGGGCAAATGAGTAGTTTAGGCAAGAAATAGAGCTTATGATCTTGGAAAGTCTTGGACCTGCCGAATTATTAGCCTATCAGATACCCGGTACTAGTCCGCTCGGATCGAAGGACCTACAAGTACATATCTACTATTATTTTGCGACGAAGGCGTGTCTGCGAAGTCCATGATTATCCTGTCTGCATTGCCAATCATTCTATGAAAGCAACCTCTGAAGTATGCTTTTCGGGCACCTTAACTTGCAGATGCACATCATCAACCGACCAAACGGAGTGAGACGGTAAAATGGATAAGAATATACAAAATCTGGAGCGTGTAAGTTGGAGTGTACAAACCCCATTCTTGCTGTATACTTCTGAAAGTGAGGGGTTTTGAAAATTGTGGCGTCCCGCATTTCAATGCGCACCGAGGTAACGATTTGCCCGCCAGATATCTGCTGTCTCACGACGGGGCGACCCTTTGGCCGACCTGCAAAACATGCGACGCATTGGATTTCCCAAAAGGCTAGAAACTGCAGGTAGTCCCCATAGGACCAAGCACTCATGGAATTCCGTTCTGCTGGATGCCGCGTATCCCCCGGGTACTTAAACAAAGGTCGGCATCTTGCATATGGCTGTCCTAATATATGACCCCTTGCAAAACGACAGAAAAACTTATGCCGTGCGTAATCAGCTTTCCGACAAGTTTGGGGGGCTTTGCAGTAATTCGCAAGATAGCAGCCGGTACACGTTGCAAGTTGTGAACGATCTTGAAGCCCGCAGTGCAGGCAAACTGGGTACAAAAATTTCATCCGTAAAGGCAGATTATCATGCACGCTTGCGTCATACATTTGAAATTGTATCTTATGTTCCTCTTCCATCGATTTCTTGAGCGCTAGTTCTGAGGGCGAGGACTCTTCAGGGAACCATAGTAACCAAACGTTTTTATCTGGATTTTCCTTCCGCAAAGTAGCAAGTATTGTCATTGGAATTGATTGAACTGAGATGGATGGGAATAAAGGTGCGTCGATGAAGTGTCGAGCGGGGAAATGATTTTGGAAGAGAGGGGAATAGGTTTCATACCTCAATGGTCGTCGTGGTACCGCTCAGCTTCATTTAACCAATATAATCAGGCAATCACAATGAAAGCGGAGGCATGTCCCCCGCCCCATAAATGACATCGGTTCCACAACAACATATGTCGCCAATACTTTTGGAGAATATACTTTATTTACAATTGTCATATCAAGATATACCATACGTGTTTCATCAGCGTACTTCTGCACTGAGACAATAGGTTATTAAGACTATCAACAAATATTGACCTAGGTGCTGGCACCATGTCCTAGCAGGGAAATCATCATTGCCTAGCGAGCTTTACTTTTCTTGTTCTGATCGGATCCCGGATTTCCGCCTGGTGCCACTTTCCGCTTAGGTATAGGCCCCGCCTTCTTGGCGGCCTCAGCCTTCTGTTTCTTGGCGGCCTTCTCGGCCTCGGCCTTCTGTTTCTTGGCGGCATCCTCCTGTTTCTTGGCGGCCTTGACGGCCTCGGCCTGCTGCTGCTTGGCGGACTTGTCGGCCTCGGCGGCCTCGGCCTGCTGTTTCTTGGCGGCCTTGGCGGCCTCGGCCTCCTGCTGCTTGGCGGTCTTGGCGGCCTCGGCGGCCTCGGCCTGCTGTTTCTTGGCGGCCTTGGCGGCCTCGGCCTCCTGCTGCTTGGCGGCCTTGGCGGCCTCGGCCTCCTGCTGCTTGGCGGCCTTTTCCGTTTCCCTCATTTCGACCGCCGCCTTCTTCTCCCGCTCCTTCTCGACTTTCTCTTGCTCTTTACGATGTGCCTCTCTCTGCCTTTTCACCTCGTCGTATTCCTGCTTGCTCAACACTTCGTCGGCCAAAGAAAAATCCATCAGGAAACCTAATGCGCTCTTTCGCTGAGTCGACCATACCTTGCTCCCTGCATCCAAGACACCAGCACTTGTTAAAACCGATATACAAAGTATTTTTCAAAAAATGGATGTAGACTTGAATGCTTACCTATCGAAAGCGACGGAACCCAATCCCAACATGTTGGCGGCTACCGAAGTGGTCCCCGAACCGCAGCACGCATCCAAGATGAAGTGATAATCGTGATGAAGAGGTAACACCCCCTCGTACGCAGATTTCCCCCTCGCTTCCCCCTCTAACTCAGGACCTCGCATATGGATATTGATGAGGTCGTGGATGAGCTTCAGCGGCTTCTGGTGTTTGTTAATTCTTTTACCCTCGGAGTTAATGGCGAATTTCGACGAGTGTACAGGGGCATATTCCCAGGTGTTGGTTCGGCAAGAAGCCACGAACTGCTTATCGACGACATCACTATCCGCATTCTCCTCCTCACCGAGAACTCTAATCAAGTTCTTCATCCAGGGAAGCCTTTTATGCACGGCTGGGTGGGTTTCGTCTGCGAGAGCAATCAGCGCAGTCAGATTGCCCATGCTTAGACGCCAAAAGGCAATCACAGAATTGTACGTAACTTAACATCTACGGACCTGTAGGTGTTGCTTCCTTGACGTAGTAACACAAGACAAAGCACTCCATACGGTTGGCGTAGTTCCGTGGCGCAACGCCGGATTCCAAGGGCATCATGTTCGATCTGCTCAAAGGTTTCACCCAGAACATCTTTTCGGCGTTCCCGTGGCAAAACTGCTTGGCGGCTTCGAAGAACTCGTGGTGTTGTTGGAAGCCACAGAAACATCCCCCTACCCAATCATCACGTACGTGGTCAAATTGTTGAAGTTGTGTAGGAATTGCTTGAACTCTCCTGCTAAGAGAGGTTTCGGGAACCATTTCTTGTTCGAGTCCAGAGCATACTCGCAATCCATAATGAAACCGGTGAATGGAAGCCTGGGAAGAGTCGTGAAGGATTCAGGTGATGCGGGCTCCAGCAGAAAGTCCTTCTTGAAAACCAACTGCGGAATCTTGTGAGTGTAGAAGTAGTCATCATCGTCGACTTGCTGGCCCTCAGGAACGTTTGACAATATTCGATAACTCACACCTGTGTGCAATGTAAACGATTAGTAATTACATAGCTACGGTGCACAAATGGAATATGAAACCGAGATACGCACCTGGAAGATCCTTTAGGATGTTTTCCGCAGTCGATGCTGTCGTCGACCCGATTTTCAGCAACATCCTGCTCTCGATATTATTCCAGTAGAACTTTATATCCTTCGGAATGTTTTTGATCAGTTTCTCTATCTTCTCCTCGTGCAGCTGTTTTTCTTTTGCAGGCCGTTGTTCAAATTGAAATTTCCGGTTCTCCTGCTCGTTCTTGCAGGAGACCTTCGGGGGCACCACTCCCGCCTGGTACAGTTGTAAACAAACCCCGTTGTTAATTGAACGCGCAAGCCGATATGGAAAAAATCAGATATCGTGAAGGACGACCAGAGGGCGCAACTTAGGTAAATTACCTTCAGTAATGTACGTATTTCTCTCTCATCCCCAGCCCCTGGGAAAACTTCGCAAAACTTCCCCCAGTCTTGTTCTGGGTTGGGAAACGTAAAGGTGTCAAGCTTCTTTTGCAGCGCAATGATTTCTGCATCCAGCTCACCGTCCGTCATCTTACGAGCCCAGAACTTCGACTCGGGAGCACCGGGATCCACGACAGCATCCACTGGTTTCCTTTCCTTAGGTATGGGATACCCATCTTCATCTAGGTAAGGAATGAAGCAGGCTGCACCTATGTCGTATATGTCGTTTTCGAACCCTCCCGGTTGTGTTTGCAGAAAGAGCTGCATAGAATGCCGGTTTTTCTTGAGAAAGCTCAGTTGCCGGTAGGCCGGTGTCGATTCCAAGGAGGTTGTTATGTTGAATCGTTTATGAGCCTCTGAGGCAAGCAGCATTAGGTTCTCTCGAACATTGTTGAGAGTCTTGATCTCGGCGATACGGTTGATCATATCTTTGACCGTGTACTTCCGTTCGATGACGGCTTCGTCGACGAGGTCAGTGATCTCACGTAAGTGTCCTTCGGTCAAGGGGGCCCAGCTTTCATAGAACCCCTTCGGCAGATCATGGTAGACGATCGGCTTTCCGGCTGTGGGGTCCCATTTAGGTTGCTTGGTCGTTGGTGCGTTGAGGTCAGTTGTGCCGGTCGACATACCGATTGAACGTTTACGCTTATTGCGAGATGACCCAGCCGTGGCCAAGGTCGTCTCCGTGGCGTCTTCATTGTCCGGGTCAACTCCCTCTAGCAAACCTTCATTGTGGGCCTTCATCACTGAAAGCGGAAACATGAAATACCAAATCGTCAGTTAGCTACTGCAAAAACACCTAAGAGCAAATAAGAATAATGTCGGGACGGAATTCACAAAAAATGGCAGCACCTCTCTGAAGTTGTTTGAACAACTGGTACGATTGCACCGAGATAGCCCAAGCAGCCCAATGCGTGTTCTTCTTGTCTGCATTCAGCTTCTGGTGATTGAACACCTGCGTCTTCAGCGCCGCTTCGAATTCGGGATTCAAGTTCTGCTTCGGCGGCACCCGACGGTATTTCAAGTTCTCAAAACTCTTCATTCCAGCGTCTCTCTCGTTG
>LGRX02013944.1:0-17484 GCA_001247695.2 Cymbomonas tetramitiformis
TGACCTTCTCAAGGTTCAACGACTTGTCCGCCTCGGCATCCAGGAGAACCCCTCGCAGCTCCGTCCCTTCGGAGCTAGGCGTAGGGAAGCAATGCTGGGTGATCTCCTTCAGCAAGATATGCACCGAGAGAATCGGCTCTCCGAGCTCGAACGCTCCGTTGGGCACGTTGCACGGGGTGTTCATCGCGAGGAGCACCACTGGAAGGGCTAAGCACCTGTCGAACTCGTCCACGAACCGCAGCAGCGGGCCGAAGGGGTTCGTGGACCCCTCCAACGGTGCTGAGTACAAGGACATGATGCCCTTCGCGGCTTTGAGGGCATATGAGTGCCTCGTGTACTCTTCCCTTTGCTGCCTGCCATCATTGTACGAGGACCTCCTACTCGAACCGAAGCTATAGGACGTCTCATCGTCGGGCGGATCGTCACCGCCTCCGCCCCCGCCATGGCCGCGACGTCCATCTCCAAGATTCCGCGAGGGGTCGCTAGGCGCGTCAGAAGTGGGGTCGCCAGGCGGCTCATTCCCCCCCTCTTGATGGCCACCGGGTCCTCCCGGGTCGTCACCATCGTCATCACCATCGCCTCCATCGTCGTCGCCTCCGCCGCCCCCACTGGTCCCACCAATTGCTGAGGATGGCCTCGGGGTCACTGAAGGGAAGCGGTCAAAGGCTCCCGGCCAAACCCCGCGCGTGCAATATATACACAACGGCAGGAATTGAGTGGTTTCCGACAAGTCTAAAAGAGCTGTAAGCCCGCAATTCCATATGGCTACAGGGGGCTGCGGGCTACGAGCGCATCTCGAGCACGGAACGTTGGACGTGCTGGACGCGACTTCGTCGTACACGCAACGAACGATCGCCGTTCCCGCCAGAGGTGGTGAAGGAAGTTGAGAGGCTGGGGCTTCGGAGACCGGCGGTCCACACCCAGACGCTAGGTCATGGTCTCGGTACCTTCTTGCTACGTCACAGAACATGCGCTCCGCTTCCATCTTGCCCACGTGGCCAGGTAAGTGCTCCTCCACGTGCGCACGGATAGCGGTAACGGCTGGCACACTAATGGACCTCCAATCCATTTTGGCTAGGCGGTCATACACACTCGTGGGGGAAGATGCACGCTTGGAGGCGTCCTCCTCGAACGTCACGCCTTTGTGGCCCCGTACGTCAACAGTCGTGGCTGACGGGGGCACCATCAGAGCCTCGTGTTCAGCATTTTGAGCGTCACTTGTGACGGTCGCATAGCTCGCGGGGGTATTAGGTGGTTGTTCTGGCCGTGAGTGCGCTCGTCCGTCAGCGGCTTCAAGTGCGGCCTGCACCACTATCTTGCTCTCCGCCACTTGTTGCTCCAGCAGTCGTTGCTCTCGAGCTGCTTGGTCAAGTTGCTGGCGTTGCTCTTCCGCGGCGCGCTGCATTTCTCGAAGTTGTTGGTGATGACGTGCAGCTTCCTCCGCCTGCGATGCTACAGCTTGCTCATGCTGATGCGAGCCAACGTCCGCGGCATGCTGCATGCGCGCTATCTGCTCCTCAGCAGATTCGAGAGCGGCCTGTCGCGCTTCTTGGCACACCTTGGTGCGGAGCTCCTGCTGCATCCGGGTTGCTTCCTCCACGGCATTGTGCATGTCCATGCGCAACGCTGTGAGCTGCGCTTGGTGCGCAGTGGCCGCATCTAACGCGACTCGTTCGGACTCCTCTTGCAGCTCTCGTAGTTGCCGCTCGTGTCGCGTGACTTGAGCTTGGCGCCGCCGTTGGCGTCCACCCTTTTGCCGAGAGCTCCTTGATGAAGAGGTGTGCGAGGCGTCAGAGGAGAGCGCTTCAGTAGAAGATGTTTGACACGATGAAAGTGTGGACTTCTCCTCATTGGACGTAGAGGTGGAGTCGTACATCAGTTTACCTTCGTCACTGCGACGTCGAGCCTTGGCGAGCTTGCGCTTGGCCAACTTCTGCCGCTTCCGCTCCTGCTTCGCCACCTCCTTCTCGTGGGCTAACTCCGTCAAAGCCTGGACACGTACAGCACGTTCTCGTTGTGTGGGTCGTGGGGCGGATGAAGCTTTTGATCGAGGTGGTTGTGGGGCGGAGTCAGCGGAATGAACGTCTTCCTCATCGATCGTGGAGTCATCTTCAGACGACAAGACGCCATAGGGGTTGCGGCTAGGTACAGATTGTACGCCATGCTGTTGAACACTTGCTCCCAAGGTGGTTCGTTGTACGCCTTAGAGTCTTTATCACCTCCTCGACGCTCACTCCCAACCGCACCAGCCTTGCAGGCCGGTTGGCTGGGATGGTCGTGACGAGTGGTCGTGCAGAGTGGAGGTGATGATAATGGTGGCTTGCTGAGGTAACATGCGACAGAAGGAGTCCACGAGATGGGATCACGCGTTGCTCTCCACTCTTCGTTCTCAGCTGCACCTCCCATGTGATTGCAGCAATGGAGTCTTCTTGGCCACACAGGCGGCGAAGATGTCTACGCAAGGTCGCCCATTGCTTCGGGGTCACGTCAGGCGTGTCCGTCAGAGCTGACCACTCGTGGAGGACTTCGCGCTTCACATGTTGTTCACGCTGGACCGCAAAGGTGGTGCACTTGGAAGCGAAGTCCACGGTAGCCTTCCACGCTTTCATACACTTTCTCACGTAGAACTCGGAACGGGCGATGTTGCACGCCGTGATTTCGAGAGTGATCTCTTTTACACGACGCTGTTCTTCTCGCCATGCACTCAAGAGCCGGGACACCAATCGTGAACTTGCTTGTCCAGCAAAAGCTTGCTTTTTGCGTTGGACCTGATTCTTGCGGTGAGCTCGCTCGTGCCATGCTGTTAGGGAAACACGCATGCGTGCGAGACGGGCACGTAGGTGCCATGTCGTAAGTGCAGATGAAACACGCCCGCTGAGCACTCGTGCTGTCCAAGTACTCCACCAATTACGCAATGCACATACCGCTAGAATATCCACTGCTACAGCTTGGCGTGCTAGCCTGACGCTCCACTCGTTCACGCTTGACAAACCGCGCTCGCCACTTGGAGGGACATTTTCACGCCTAGGCGTAAATACGTTGCTCTCATGGGTCAGGTTTCCAACGTGATGCTCTGGTGCCAAAGGCAAATGGTCAACTACAGCTTCGCTATGAGGAGATGATCTCAAATTATGAGCGGTGGCTATAGCGACCGTGATGAGCTCCTCGAGAGCTGGTTGGCTACGTTGTAGACCTGAGGCACCTGCACCCCCTGCACGCTGCTGGGGTGTAGAGTAGCACTCAAACGTACGTACAATGGAAGCTACCAGCCCAGGAGAGTCACGCGAGCCGTCGGGGAAATTCGTGGGCGTGGCAGGCAGCGATGCTTGGGTGCGACGTTCCTCTTGAGATAGAGGCGCGCTCGCCAAAAGCGCGTATTCGCCCTCCAGAGAGCGTTGTACTGCTCCCCCCCTCTGCTGCCCCGCCGCGCCCCGGCCGGCGCCTCCCACTCCGGGACAAAGTACGGGGTGGGCCCCAAAGCCCCAAGCCCATCCCGGAGCTGAAACACCCGGGCCGAGCTAGAGAGCCCGGAGGGCCCAGAAGCAACTTCCGCCCCTCCCGAGCGCCGCTGAGGCGGAACATACAGCGAAGAAGCCCGCCGCGAAGAGGACATTGAAAAAGTTGTCAAGTTGGTGGAGAAACGCAGCAATCTGATTCTGAAAAATCTGCCAGCGCTTCCGCCGTACAGGCGTATAGTGTTAAGAGCGACGACGCAGAAGCCAAGCCCAACAGCAAATAAACAACTGCCGCTACCAAATCCCAACCAAAGCTTCCAGCGAACTTGAAGAGGTAAGACGAAAGCAAATTGAGCAGAATTGGTCGACGATCGGCCCACGGAAGTCAAGGCAACGCTGTAGCGCGATACCACTTAGGGTTAGCCACTTGCTAAGAACACTGGATGGAGCGCGTTAAGGGCAACGCAAGTAAGCCGCATCTGCCAATTCAAAGAACATCTTCGAATTCCTCAGCATAAATTTGTGCAATCCCGCGCAGCTGCAAAGACACGTGACGAAGAACACGCACGCCAGCGGAATAGCGCTAATCCGAAGCTACATCACGCCAATTCCGAGCCTTTTGAACTTTGCGCACACACCCCAATCGCAGAGCAGAGAGTAGACGAAGATTCCGCGGAAAACACTGACCAATTGGCACAATTCCCGAGAAGAATTAACGGCGCAAAATTGCCAGCGAGCAAGAAAAACGACGAGTCGTTGACCAGCGCGTCAGAGCGCGAACTCAAGGGCCAGAGCCAGAAGTAGAATTTCGACCATTCTCAAACCCGAATTTAAGCAGCACCCGCAAAAATTGCCATAATTTGTAAAGGTAATTTGAAAGTCCCAGGCGCAGAGCGAACGCAAGACGAAAGATAGCGCAGGGCTACTTTATTTGTGGCACACTGTGCCACAGTAGGAGCCCTCCCATGGCGAGCCGAAATTTTCCATCACAGACCACAGCGCGAAGAAAGTATATGCTGCATTGGACAATTCTAAGAACTTTTGTTGCTGAGGAACAAACGCCACAACGAACATCCAAGCGAAGAACTGCGTGCGCACTAGGCACTCACAGCAGATAAGACTGCGAAGCACGCGCAGCTGCACGAAGAAACCATTACGAAGCAATCCGCGAAGAAAGATTACGTCTCACAAGTAACTTGAAGAAGAATTCTGACAGCGCCACAAGTCATCTCGCTGAAGGAAGCCGCAAACAACGTTACTGGCCAGTGCTGTGACTCAAAGCTATGTAACGCGCCAGCAACTCGAGAGCCCAAATTCCATCCGAAAAACTGAGGCACACGTAAATTCGACGGAAAAGTTACAATCTCAAAGTAGAAAAAGTTTGTGGAAGCGGTGGCGGTGGTGGTGGTGCGTAGCACACTGATACCATTTTGTAGGAGGCAGTACTAAACCTCTACTTGACAGTGACTGTGAAACTACTTGTGGATCATATATAGTGCAAGGTTCTATATTATGCACTATATAAGACTAATCAAGCTATGTCGATTCTTAGGAACTATGTCCAGACTCAGTGCATATATTTGCAGTAAGAATTAGGTATTATATTGACTTTTTACCATGCGGCTGTTTTTACTCTAGAAATCTCAACTGTTTCTTTGGCCTTGGCCATTACTTATTCACTCAGCTCTCTGAGGTAATCCTAGTCAGCATGGCCAAGTCTCATCAACCTATCATATGCTTGTACTACATTATCATGCAGTATGATGTGCCAGTATTCTACATGTCACATTATTACACAGTACAGTGGTACTGTGTACTCCCATATAAGGGGGGTCTCTTCCTCAACAGGGGTCTCGGGCGCTAATGCTGTAAGGCGCGTATGACACTTCTGGCATGTATGACATTGCTGAGTCATCCGCGCATGACACCGTGTGTTGTCCTAGCACAAGATCAAGCTAGGATCATGCACACACAAGCATTACAAAATTATGTTTTCTTTTTCTTCAAAATAATGCAAATACAAATTTACATGAGTGAGCGATACATAACGAAAAAAAAATAAGAGGTATCACAACAAAAGAAATCCTGCAAACAGATGACTATCGGCGCCTTAACCCCTTAGTTGCGGTTGGAATTTTTTGCAAAAATATTTGGTTTGGGGACAATTCAAAGTATTGCGTGATAATGGCCGCATGCACGCATACGACATCATGTATGTTATAGGAGACCATCAAATAAGCCACAACGAATCATGGTATAGCTATATCTATCGTATATCTCGAGATATATGGATTACCCAACCAAAATTTTGAGTATTTTGAGCATAGAAATTACGCATACGTCTTGTGTACGATGCGTGACTGCAGTCTTATTGACCTGTATCATGGTAAAATATCGCGGAAATTAACATGTTAGACTATCCCTAATCCATAGTACGCATTAATACCGCCCAATGTGCCAAAAAATACCAAAAATTGCCAAAAAAAACACCGAAAAAACACTTGGATTCAAATGTTTTCCTCACTTAAGAAATGTTTTCCATACTTGCGCTAAAACTCAGGTGATTTTGCTCATAAAATGAGACTATGTGGTGATATAATACCCCATGTCGCATGCGAGACTGGCGTTGGGATCCATTTCTATCGTATATTTCCACATGGCCACGTATATGCTTACCAATACGGGATGTTTATGGCTTGGTTAGCTACATTTCAAAGCCAAATTTAAGCGCAAAATGACACAAATAGACAAATTTGGGTTTGGAAATACTAACACGTGAGAGATATATCGCACTAGTATATGTGCTATACTATTGGTTGACCTGTAGCCATATATCATGAGTGCACCCACAAACCTTACAATATTCGATGCGCCAACCGCGCATATGCAGTTTCATGGTAAGCCACGCTCTCATTTTCGAGGCCTTGTTAAGAATTCTCAACGTGTCGCAGCTAAGGGGTTAAACTAGCTGAAAGCTAAAACGATAACACTAATATCCGTCTAATATTCTAACTCTCGCCAGTGAGTGATTCTAACTGTCTAATAGAAATGCCGAAACAGCAACAGTCATCTACTCGCCAGCGAGTACTATGTATTTGAAATACCTGCGCACAGTAAACGTAGAAATGTCCGAACTAAGCTGAAACATAAAACCAGTAGTTGAACACCCCACATGGAACAACAGACATGTGAAACCGGCGTTAAAAACAGACGGCAAAGTCAGTGAGAGCGGTGGGACTCGAACCCACACTTCACAAATTGTGCCGATATCGCCCTCGTGTGGAGTATTGGAGCAATTCACATAATTTGAGAGTTTGAGTTAAATAATGCGAAACAGTCAAAAGTTAGCAGGCGAAGAAATGCGTCAGAAAAGACAAGCGACCCACAAGCGATAAATTGAAAATAATTGATGTTTCACTTACGATCCCATATTCATGTAGATATAAATATCATTCAAATGTGTTCGCTTTGACATCGCGTCTCAGATTGGCGGTGACACGAGCGTGTCGAGCCGTCGTCAAATACCTGGCATCGGTCACACTGGCACTCATCTCACACAGAGCACTTTTACGTGAATCAAAAATCATAATTCGGTATTTTGCGTGCGACCCATATCCATATGGTATGAATCAGATGCTGATCGGCCGGTTACGCGCGACACGGTCGAGGACGTCAAGGTAGGACATTTGCGATCTGCAGAAACATTTCGAAATTTTCCATGCCCTGCATTTTTAGGGACATCCCAGGTTGTGTGGCGTGTGTGTGTGTGTGGGGGTCATCTTTTTCCAGGAAACTGTTTCGCTCCTTTAAGGGAAACGAAATGAAAACAGCATATATTTTTTCAAAAAAGCTGCGAAGCGTCGTTAATATAATCGAATCTTTCCGCGACGCGACAAAAACAACTACCATGCGACCAAAAAAGACGGGGTTCCAGCTCCCCGCCCCGCAACCGCCCAGCGCCCCGCCCCGCAACACCCGGCGCCTGCAACGCGCGCCCTGCGCTCAACGGCGTGAGATAAGCTCGCACCATATCATCCCGAAGGTGAGATAAAGGACGGCAAGTACGTGCAAGCTTGTGCGGTACAACTATTGCATACACGCCTCGTACATGTGCGCTAAGCATGCACCCTTTGACGGTACACATTCGGTGCATATGCCGGAGGATATCGATGCACATGCACCGGTAATGCACCCGGTATAGGTTTAACCGCAGTACGCGTGCACCAATCGCCTATACGGGATACATGGTTGATAAATGTGGGTCCAAGACAACGCATCGATCGGACAAGTATTCACGAGAATGGTTCGAGGACACAGAGAGCAGATGGATGGCTTCTCCACAAACCACATTGGTGCGTACTGACTTACGCACACACGCACTTCCGCACACGGTTGAGCAGCCGTTTCCACGTTTGACCTCGGGCCGGTTCGCGACATCGTGAGTATTGGGTGTACGTAATCGAATCGTTTAATGGGAAAATCGCGAGATGGGGACAGCAACTGACCAAGTGGATATGGGCAACAATATCGAGCAATACAAAAATCTCGAGGAACTCATCGTGGAGAACCGTACAACCACCTCATCTCCAAGTAAGTCGCATGTCCGAGCATCGTGGGTGCACGACCGATGTGCCAAGCATGTACGACGGGTCAGTACGTGTGCACCCCGTCGTACCCATTTCCAGTGTTGACGGGGTGCACGCGTACGGCACCCTCACCCGTAGTGCAGTGCATGCAGAGTGCACATGTCCCTCGTATTCCCGCAGTGTTTAGGCGCCATGATTGAGTTGTTTGCAGACGGCGGACCTTCAGGTCAAAAGGCACCGGGTACCGCCAAGTACAAGGTGCACATCGATCAGGATCCCACCCCATGGTTGGGCAAAACAATAGCACAATACACAGAGTATGAGCGCGCTGTCGCTACTCGAAGGTTGCCCTCCTCGACGCCGCAAGTTCAATCGAGTTCAATTGGGTACGATGAAGTTCCGGACCGCATCGATGGGTCACAAAAAAGTTCAAGACAGTGCAATGTTACTTCCGATCCTTTTACGTCGAGAGGGCGAGGGCGAACGGTCGCAAGCAGAAACCGGAACAAACGGACCGGTAAGTGCACACGAGTTCGTATTTGACTGGTACACACGTGTACCACCAGTACCCGTACATCGGTATTGTACCCTTGATAGTGCAGTCAAGGGTACTGTACTCTTAACTGGAGGCAAGAGTACAGTCAAGAGACAGTACTCTATGCCAAAAAAAACAAAAACAATTGCCAGAAGGAATGTGTTGGATATATCCCTCTGGCAGGAATATAACACAATATTGGCAATATACTCAGAATGTATTAAGTCAGTTAGGCTTACCCGATATATAGGCATCCACAGTTAGGGTTTAAGTTCCGGTGACTGTCATACACACTACTACGGGAAGAGTCGCAGAAACTGGTCACGGTGATACTTCCAGCATAATGCATGTAGTAAAGTACTACTAGCGCCGCCAAAATCAGCTGCTGCTGCTGCTGCTGCTGCTGCTGCTGCTGCTGCTGCTGCTGCTGCTGCGAGAAGTTTGAGAAAACGTGAAGGTATACCGCGAGGCTTGCTGTTCATATTTAAAAATTCTGGCCGAGTTGCGTTTGAAAGTTCTCGTCGTCGAGTGAGCGCACGCTACCTATATCAGTCAACCATATGCCAACGCAACGCACGACAGCGCATCGCACACCCCGGAGCCCGGAGCCGCAAATCGGGATCTGTCGAATCTCGATTATTTCTTTATTTGTCCTCGCTCGACAGCGACACTCGCTCGACTGCGACACATAATGCTCATCGTCACGTGACACGACTGCGACCATTACATGCCACACAGACTCGGAGTCATCACTCAATAATTTATGTTATCAAACATTCATTCCAGTAACGGGCATAAAGCTCACACAAATTATTTTTTGCAAATAAGTTCGGTTTCGCACAAATTTAAGTTACATAAAACTCAATACATCCATAACATGCCGTTCAATTTCCCAAAACATCCCCAAATTTTGGATATCCCTTTATTCAAGGGTGTAGGGACCTTGCTCAAGTCTCCCATATGGAAATCACAAATACTGAACAACTCGCTAACGTGCAAGTTAAAACGATGTTGCTTTTGTCTCCTGGCAGTACAATACCCCTACGATTCTCAACAATTGTTATGCTCGATGTATCGAGTTTCATGATCATTCAAGGGTCTAGGCGTGACCTTACCCAAGTCTCAAATAGGGAAGTCAATACCCCATATATCCCAAACAATTCACTAACGTGCACGTTATAGCGATTTCCGTGGAACTACCGATGCTATACTGCAAAAAAACGAGTTCGACGTCAGGGTGTTAACGTCGAATAATCGCTTAAATGTGAGGTATCACTGTATCCACTTTATTCAACATATGCATATAGGGAACGAATCAGCGCGGAAGTTCTTCGACAATTGTGTACAACGCAGGCAAGACCGAATGTTTCAGGAGGAAGCGTATGAAACATGGAGGACGCGGAGCTTTTCGACCTATTGGTAGCAACGGGCGGTGGTTGCCTTGCACGGCTCGCAAGGCTACGGAATTGCTTGCAGGGCTAGTCATGATTATGAGCATGAGTGAACGCAGCAGAGAATTTGCATGCACGTGATTTTTGTGATAGTTTTGGCGTTTGGATGAGTCGTTGATTATTTGTTGTGATGCCTTTGACATTTCAATTGTGAGATGCGAAACTTACAATAAAGCGAGTTTCTGATACCTCTTTTTATATATAACACGATATGCGTGTTTTAGCTTTGAATATCGACCAAGCTTTTGAATATAAGCTTTGCAGTAAGTCTTCAATAAGGTGTTAAAGCTTTAGAATAAGGACCAAACATCCATCAAGAGTATTAAAAGTAACATACTAAGTAGGACCGAATCCGATCAATAGTATCACGTTGTACAAATATGTACACAACATATATGGGCTCTAAGTGTGTACGGCACGCTACACGTCGCAAAGGCCGCATTGATTATACCGTCTCATCGGAGGTCTTCGCAGCGAATCCCTTGACCGAGCACGCCAACGACTACGTGATGCGAGAGACGCTGCGATTGGGAAACGAAAACTGTGACGCAAAATAAACACGCACATCTCCGCACTCCCCCCCCCACGGTACTTGGCTCTTTCATAGGGGCATTGTTTCCAGTTTTGGGCATTTCGTTGGGTCTTCGAATACCCGCACTAATAACTAATCACCATAAGGATTTTGCTTCCTCTTTGTGTGGCATCCTACGTATGAACTCTCTTACAGTTTTTTACGTAGCATGCCGAGATCGAGATCGAGATCGAGAGAGTAGGCATGCCATGTTTCAAACGACCGAAGTGTGATAGACTCTACCCAATATTGCATGGTAGTGTCACCTTAATCACTGCATTGTTGACACGGTGGTCGAAATCGCACGATTATTCGGATTTTGGACTTCGCTTGCTTTAAACGATTTGTGGGACATGGCTCAAATAGGTCCAATTCCTGAATGTATTGAATTTCGAAATGTGGTGTGAAGACAACATGTCGCCACGTTGTGAAGCTCGGTAGATTTTTTATTCAACACAATGACAACGAATATTACAAGTGTTCTTTAAATCGCGCTCAAATGCAGTGATGCGTATCGTAACTTGTAAAAATAGTATCTTGTCCATATCAATCTTATGGGATGGACCATGTAAATATTCTTAACTTGTACCACCTTCCCATCTTCACACTAATAATATATTAGGGAAACAACCCACACTGTTTCATACATAGAAAACAATAAAACATAACATGACCCTTGGGTGCATTTTCTTCCTAGTGGGTATTACAACTTTGTGCCAAAATTCCATCCCTATACTTCGCTTTCGTGCAGATGTTACCGTGACAAATACAGCAAGGCTCAACAACCCACTATGATCTAAGCGGATGCTCTAAAGACTTGATAATCTAAACACACTAAACTTCCGGCACTCTGCCATTATGTTTATGCTAACAGAACTGTGAGCAAAGAAAAAAGAGTGCGGTGTATTTGCACTCTTTTTCGCAAATGAGTGCAAACTGTACTCTGTGCAAGAAGCCAGGGGCAAAAATGATGAAATGACACTCGGAGAAGCAAGAAACCTACCCGGCGGTTCTCGTAGCACTCGTTTCCTAAATGTTTCAATCGGAAACCCAGAAAAACTGTGAGAAACTAACCAAGAAACCCCAACGTCTGAAGCTGTTGCTCAAGGCTGTGTGGAAACCCCGCTTGCTTTTTCTCTGAAGAAAAAGTAGGTTTCTCGCGACACCCGGTACGAAGATTCATGAAAAAGTTAAAAATTCTCCAGAAGCAGAGTTGAAACGGAGGTGACCGTGAGATTCTACTTTCTGACACGGTAAAGGACAAGTATCTCGCACGGCGAACTTCGCTTTAAAGGAAAACCGTCTACACGGCGAGGGAACTCAGAAACGATTCTCTCTTAAAACCCAAGCAGTTTTTCTTTATCTCAAAACCGGTCAGAACGAGCCCCAACTCCTCGGGCAGTTTAACTCACACCAAGCAGTATTTTAGTGTTGTTGGACGTGATCTGCAAGCAGCAAAAAAATAGGATATATCGTATGCGGTGAGTCCTTGCGCTCGTGAAGAAAGTTGCTGTGTCGATTATATTTTACAAAGTCTATGCAGTTATTTCAAAACGAAAAAACAAGCACTTAATCGAAAAGGTCGAAACCCATGTCCTCCTCCTCTTCTTCCTCCTCCTCGGGCTCAGGGGCAGCAGCAGCAGCGGCCGCAGGGGCGGCAGCACCGCCGGCAGCAGGGGCGGCATCGCAGCCACCGCCGCCAGCATTGCCGCCATATGCGTATTGAGCAATGCAAATGGATCCACTCATGATAGTCGTGTGCCACTCACGCAGGGTTTCGCCGGCAGCAAGCTCGGTGGCGATCTACAACGGTTACCCCAAGCGACACAAGACACTGCAGAAATTAGCATATTCTGGTTCTTGAGGAATATCGCTCGAAAAAATCAGCAGTTCACGCAAACGGATCAGATAACGGGAAACGGGAAAGCACAAATCACTTACCGTCTTACATTCAGCCTTAAGGGCAGACATGTCGGCGGCAGAGGCAGACTTCTCAGAATCCTCCTTCATCTTGGCATCCCAAGACGCGCCAGCCTTGCGGCAAATGAACGTGTAGGTAGTAGCCATTTTTTACGCAAAGAGCCGCCGAGAGCTGTTCGAAAGAGGCTGAAAAGCGTAAAAGGGTTCCTTAGAGCGTTCGGCGGCCTGTTATTTTCTCCGACGCGAGTCTGGTTGACAATCGGGCATCGCTCGAGCCTCGAGCGGAGGTCTGTTCGAAGCGACGAAGCCCTTCCGCTTCCGATGGGAGGTTCGAACTGATGGCAAATGGCATGGCATATGGCATGGCATGTAGCATGGCATATCTCATATCACATATGGCACGGCATATCGCATTGCATACCGATACCCGATATCGCATGGCATGGCATATCGATATGATATCGGTTTATCGCATACTGTATCGATCTGCGATACTCATACTGGATACAGTACTGTTTCCCCAAGCCTGGGTGAGCTTTCAGCTTCAACAGCGAAAGCCTAGAACGTCGCGGTCGAGTGCAGAACCTCACAAACGTGAAACGAAAGGTCCATCTCGTTGTTTCGTCTCCTCCGCAACAGGGGGAAATGTCTCAGCAGCACTAGCTCAATTCGCATCGGTATCTAAGTCCCGCTCGACCACAGCGTTCGAAACAGGAAAATGGTATCCTGAAACAGACAGGTATCTTTTTCTAATGGAATGCCGAGGAACGAACGCGTGGAGTCCAGTTTCGACGATATCTAATCCTTTGAACCTCAGAACAGAGTGGAATTGAGCGCGCTTCTGCTTTCTCGCGACCCTGCCGATTTATACTCTTCGTGCTCAGAATCACACGCAGAAGTGCTTTTCAAGCCTCAACACAGGGCGAATACTGCGTACCCGCCAATTTTTACTTGTCGAGACTTTCTAACTATAAACCGTTGTCTGCAAATGCCCTTCGATTCTGGCTAGTTTCTATGTCTACAAACGCCTTTCAGAGTTATATTCCAGGCTACTCCTATGGGCCTGCGCATAGCTTGCCCTACGAGACAGACGTCAAAGAAGCTGTCTCTCAGAATTTGAGTCAAAACTTTCGCACAGCGAGAAATGGCCTTCCGCAGCACTCCCCTTATGCGCACTTTCAAGCCTCTAATCCCGCTCTTGTACGAAACAACTTGACATCAAATTTTCCGGAAAAGACTTTTCAGCAGTCCGCGTTTTTCCCTGAAGAACGAAATTCGGCGGGCACTTCAGCTCAACGACCGAGAGACCAGTCGCCGGTTCCACCTGAAACTCCATCAGCATGGCAACCCAGCATACGTGTAACGCGTGAAACGTGTGTATCTTCATCTCAAGGTCAGTGTCACGTACGGTAGACTTCCGCCAGTTTTCTCCTCGTACTTACTTTGCCTCTTACAACTATTTGCGGACTCGGGCGTTCGTTTTCAGGCGACGAGGACCTACGATCTGGAGGTGGCCCTGCATACGGGCTTAGATTTCCAGCAGCACGGGCAATGTTATGGGATCACTCTCCCTTTGGAGATTCAGTTCATGTTAGCTCTCACGTATGGGCCTACTTCCCTCGTATCAACTCTCGAGATGTTACTTACGAAACTAGAAAACTGACAAATCTGGCGAGCTTTAACTGTCTCCCTTTGTTCTCCTTTACAGGAGCAAGCACCAGCGTTGGAACTCACTTCAAATTTTATTCACGACCTGGTTGAAGAGCTCAAGCACATCCGAAAGAAGAGTCCGGCGGGGGTCGAGTGTGTGAAGTATGGAGCTGCAGGGCGTTGGGTTTGTGAGGACTCAGTTCATAGTTTCGGCTCAAAGATAGTCCTTGACTTTTTCGTCTCAGAAGCGAACAGAGAAGCGGGTATACCTCGGGCAGTCGATGGCATTTGTGCCCCACTTCATCTGACTAGCACTTCTCGTGATGATCCGTTGGAACCTGCTGAAGGGGTGGCTAGCAAGGTCGCTGGGGGAGCTTCTACAGTGGATAAGCTAACAGAGCAGTTCCTGCATGTATGCTCTCACCCACTTTCTTATTCCTTCAGAGGATGTACGGCTAGGTGTAAAGCATCCCGCCGTGTAAGAAGCACAGGAAACCCTAGGAGGGTCCTTCCAAGTCGCACTCACTGAACAGCATTAGCAGCCCTTTGTTTTGAGCGATATGAAGCGCTGCTAAGACCTCATACATCTTATCTGGTGACGTTGTGACTATCGTCAACTCTGTGTATTGTAACCTTGAGTTCTCCAAAACAGCAGCATTTTCGAAAGGGCTTTTCCTGTCACCGCCTTGCCTACCTGCACACCGCACAGCTAAATGATTCTTGCAACCGCTTCACCGATCATCTTCTGACATCGGGAAGTCTGGTGTTCTCCGCAGGCGTGCTCCCAACGGGGCAGTGTCACGGTTCCTCACCTCCTTCCGACCGAATTCGTTGCTGCTATCACTGCAAGTGGTAATGGCTCTGTAATCACTGTTTTGTGCTTCGTATGTGAAACACAATACGTGCAAGGAACAGCTCTTTCAAGTGCCGATTTTGAATGGCACCTCTCCTTGCTCTCGATCTCAGTTTAGCAAAGTGAATGCTTCTAACCGCCTTGCCGTGAGAAGGACTTTGAACTGCTTTGGAAATATGCCCAACTCTTCCACTTGCATCATCGCACGTGTGGCTTCTATGCGCTCGTGAAGTTAGGGGAATACGAGCGCAGTCACGTTTTGCCCAGTTGGCAGGCTGTCGACATCTTGCATTCATCCACTGCTGTCGAGACGTCCTGGGTAACTTTCTGGAAGCTCGGATACTTGGTTGCAGATATAGCCTTTGCCGGAGTGATTGCACTTCCTGCTCCTACCATGAGGTGAGGGATATTAGCTGTGTCCTGTTATGGCACGTCGTCCCATTCCTCGAGGCTATTGCAGCTTTGCCCATTTGACATTTCGGACACCGGCCTTCTTGTGCGTGCACAATTTAGGATATTTTTTTTCCGAGATCCAAGTGAATCACCGCATACAGCGTGACGAGAGCTTTAAGAGACAGTCTGCAGATCCTATGAATGTTTGAGAGCCAGTTGTCCGATATCGATCGCACGAATCTCATGCTTTCGAAGACGGCTCTTGTTGCGCTTCCCCCTTTAGAGTTTAAGCCCTGACAACTTGGGTGCCCTCACTGCTCAGGCTGGTTCCTCTACACCCACTACGCATTTGCGACACAGGACTCTCACGGTCCTTACGCGCAGCCCAACGCTCGAATGCTGCTGGACCGATACCAGCCTCAGGTGGTTCCTCAGCGTTCATCCAGGCTCACAGGGATTGGAAAGAGTGTTTGGACTCCGAGTACGGTGTTCACCCATGGTCCATGGTGTTGCTTGAGTCAAATCAGTCGAGTTGGCCCATCCTGTTTGAGTGTTCAGAAGCACCTCACAAGAAGAGTTTCGAGTGCACAAACAGCAAAATTCCTCACTATTTCGGTCTATTGATCGCAATATCAAGCTTCCCGAGCCTGTGGGTTGACGCAGGTTATTTGACTCTCGACCAAGCCCGGAAGCTTCTTCCTCTCATGGACACGGAGCCACGGTACGACTGCACGGCTGTTCTCCCGTGCAAGAGTTGTGCCGATACCTCCAGATGGCTAGGTTTTAGCTGCCGTAGGCTGGTCATGGGTCATACAGGTGACAATACCTTAGGAGCTAGAAGTCCGATGTCTGAACTTTGTAATCACGTCCTCGAAGCCCACCCTAGAGGCTAGATATTTCTGGGGCCGCATAGCTGTGCCTGCTTGTGCTCCCGTACTCCTCCGAGCTTCGAAGATGTTGCCAGCTTCTCCTCGCAGTGGCATGCTACAGCTGTGCTTCATGCTTTTCTTACCTCTCCTCTTTGCAACGTTGCCCTCTCCTCTTGGATCTCCTGTGGGGCAGGACCGGACTGCGTAGCTGCAGAGGCCTTCTGGCGGCGAGCCCTTGTGCTAACTCAGCCGTGAGGGTCTCCTGGTGACATTCTTGGCAGAGCATTCGACTTGCCATTAGTTGGCATCTGGGTGAGCGGGGTGTCGAATGTGCACCACCCGTACGTGTGGGCCGCACTGCAGCGTTTCCTGTACAACACACGCCTGCAGGACAAGGTGCGTTGCATAGTCACCCCCACGCCTGCAGCGTGCGTCACACGCCGCTGGTGTTCTGCAGCAATGGGGAGACCGTGTTGCGTGGGCCATCATGACGGGAAGCTTTCACACTAGTCTCCTGTGCAGTCAAACCTTCTGATCTGTATGCCACGTGTGCTTGCATCCCGGGCCAACTTCTTGTCATGCAGGGGCACTCCCGCGCGCGGGCGACACAGTGCAGACCGGGTGCGCGTTTGGTGACCCTGTGTCAAGACTTGACGCCTCCTCCACTTCATTGCCGTGCAGGTCATGTCTCAGGGCGCGTTCATGTTGCAGCTTTATGTGAAGGGGGAGCCGAATCCGACCTGCTATGACTGCATTGTTGGCGAGGGCGGTTCGAAGGTCCACCCCGTGCCTTGACTGGCCGCCTTCCTGCGACACCTGCTTGCTGCCTTCTTCGAGCTGCTCAGAAATCCCGGCCCTCAGTCAGACCGTGCATCGTATGCAGCATAGCTGCATGTGAGGGATGCGGCTGTAACATTGGGCGCAGCATTGCTCCATGTGAGGGATGCGGCTGTAACATTGGGCGCAGCATAGCTCCATGTGAGGGATGCGGCTGTAACATTGGGCGCAGCATTGCTCCATGTGAGGGATGCGGCTGTAACATTGTCTTGCAGCATAGCTGCATGTGAGGGATGCGGCTGTAACATTGGGCGCAGCATTGCTCCATGTGAGGGATGCGGCTGTAACATTGGGCGCAGCATAGCTCCATGTGAGGGATGCGGCTGTAACATTGGGCGCAGCATTGCTCCATGTGAGGGATGCG
>LGRX02013945.1:0-26764 GCA_001247695.2 Cymbomonas tetramitiformis
TGATGAAGACGGCGGTGATATTTGATTTAAAGGCTGACTTTTTCGAGTGCATCGACGATGATGGTTCACGACCGAAAGGTGCAAGACGCAAGAGGCGATGATCATGATAATACGCCGGGCATCGTACTTAGTGGTCTGTATGTTGAATAGATGCAATCGTACATGTATGTGTAAATAGACCTATCAATTAACTTAGCCGTATATTATGTATCATAGCAACAGAGCATGATGACAACCCTGAAGTTGTTAGGAAGATACCTGGAATGTCTTCCGCATGTCTTCCGTGCGCCTTCTGAATGTCTTCTGTGATTACGCGACTAGTGTACGTGTGGTATGAAGTAGCTATGTGGCCAAATTGCATAATCATCACATATGTGTCGATAACACATGTCAGAATGTATTCTGGCCCAGAAGACATTCGGAACATCTTCCGGGTATCTTCCGGGAAGACTGCCCTTTGCATGTCTTCCGGGAAGATGTCTTCCTAAATCCGGAAGACATTCCGCACATCTTCGGCACGTCTTCCCCGAAGAGTGTCTTCTGGTTTCCAGAAGACGTTCCCGTCAGAAGACGTCTTCTGGAAACCAGAAGACATCATTTCTCCGAAGACGTCTATAAGACGTTCAGAAGACGTCTTCTAGACGTCTTCTGATTTTCCCAGAATGTAGGGCGTAGTGTCAGATTATTACAGTTATGCAAAATTGCAGCTTACTGTAGCACGAAGCACCAAGATACGGCTCTCGGGACAGCTCAATAGCACTTTTAGTTAGGCAAACGATTTCTAAGCTAGCGCCTGTCGAACAGCTCTTCCAAGGAAACACGTGAGCGTGAAGCCCCACGAGCAAGGTCCTGCAATTGATCCGCGGTCAGGGTGAAAAGCTACTGTGCTGGTTAGGCGAGCTGCTGTGGTTGGTTGGGCGAGCAACTGCGGTTGCGCGAGCAGCTGGGGTTGCGCGAGGAGTTGCGGTGGTTGCGCGAATAGCTGGGGTTGCGCGAGCAATTGTGGTTATTGCAGCTGGTAGGATTGCTGAAGCTGCGAGAGCTGCTGCTAGAGTTGGATTGCTGATTGCTGGAGTTCTTGCGGCTGTTGAAGCTGATGAGGCTGCTGCACCGGTTGAAGCTGCTGGGGCTGCAGCACCGGTTGAAGCTGCTGGAGCTGCTGCATCTGTTGAAGCTGCTGGGGTAGCTGCACCTGTTGAAGCTGAGACTGGGGCTGCGGGAGTTGCTGCAGCAGCAGGCAGTGTGTATTTGCTTATTTTTTTCTTTACGGCCCGCAATCAGCAAATCCACTGGCCCGCTTTCGGTCAATACGGCCAGTCTCCAAAATTGCCCGCCGCAGGCGCGAAAATTTAATTTTAAGTACGCGCGGGGAGCGTCAATTGAGGCCAGCGTTTCAACGGTGGCCTCGGTGGCATCTCCCTCCACTTCAGCAGCAGTACACTCTGATCGCTGCTCGCACTCCTTGCGCCCACAGTTCTTTTGCATTGTGAGCATACCACAATCGGCCGTCCCGAATTTTCGCTGACATGAAGGATGGAAACCACCTTTACAAACACTACAAGTCATAATGGTCGCGCTTTTCTTGCAATAAACGCACTTCCCAGGCCGAGGACCACACTGCTTGCATTCTACTCCAACCTCCTGATCGTCAGAACACGCGAAATGAAAGTAGCCCTGGCACGTCTTGCATTGGATCTTCGGTGCAATAGTTTTCGGGACCGCACAATCGCGGACCACACATTTCACTACATTCTCTTCTTTCTTCTTCGAAAGAGCTTTGTTGATAGCCTTTGCTCCACGGTTCGCCCCCATGTTTCTGGGGCAAGGTGTTAACGTGCTACTTACTCTTAGGTTTCAGGAGCATAAGTCAATTAAGTAAATAAAAGGCGGAGTCTTGGGCCTTCAAGTCCGTCCAGAACTCCAAAGCGCCACATCACGATGCACATACAAATATCCCACGCAAAAATATTTGGCTGTGGAACCCTAACAGATTTGGAATCCGTCGATAAAACTAGATCGAACTCCAAAGCGCCACATCACGATGCACACAACATTATGTCACGGATATAAATTATGATGTGGAGCGCTGACAGATTTGGAGTCCGTCGATAAAACTTGATCGAACTCCAAAGCGCCACATCAAGATGCACATAACATTATGTCACGGATATAAATTATGATGTGGAACGCTGACAGATTTGGAGTCCGTCGATAAAACTTGATCGAACTCCAAAGCGCCACATCACGATGCACACAACATTATGCCACCGATATAAATTATGATGTGGAGCGCTGACAGATTTGGATTTGGAGTCCGTCGATAAAACTTGATCGAACTCCAAAGCGCCACATCACGATGCACACAACATTATGTCACGGATATGAATTATGATGTGGAGCGCTGACAGATTTGGTGAACTCCAAAGCGCCACATCATGAAGCACTTCACGCCATTTCGAAGTGAAACGCGTTCGTATTCTTCAAGAATGTTACCGGTGATGGAAGTGCGAGGAAGCTCATGCCCTCGCACGAATATATTTCATGTATATTTGATATGTGGTTAGCGTGGTAGAAACGACAACGATATGGGTGGGACGAAGCGGCGCCCCAATCCGACAAGCTTCAACGGTGCGGTTGTACTTTATTTGTAGAGAGCCCGAAGCTATTATGAACTATTATGATCTGTGACAAAATGCGTGAGAACGACTGTTGAGGAGTGCGCCTACCTTTTTGTAGCAGGGGTGCACATCGTGGAAGGCCACGTTAAGTTCACCGTGGTTCGGGATGATCGACGTTGGCTACTACTGTAGGGCAGTTATGTGGAATCATGCATGTCATTCTAGCTATGAGCGTCTTTTTAGCTTTGTGCGGCTCAGACGCGAGCTACAATCCTGGACCAGACTGGGATATCGCGCCAATTCTTATGGACTGGCTACCTCTTCTGGTAGAAGTAGGCGACTCCGCACGCACCATACCTCTTGGAGTGTGGCCCCTACCGCAAGAAGCTATGCCGACGCTTGGACACTTGGTTACCAAGTTGGATTCGGTGTGCAATATTTAGGCATCTGCACGAGCTGAGGCGACTTCCACGCCCTTGCGCAATTGTCAGATTCCTGACAGCTCAGACAAAGAGGAATGTTCTTCTCCAGACGAACTGGACACTTCGCGCGAAGTGTCCAAAGGAGGGATAAAGGGGCAAGAAGATGGTTTGCGGCGGTCGCAGACACGTCACGAAGTTGACAGACCGCAGGAATACACGCCACTGAAGCGAAGAAACAGGAGCCACTGGATAGGGAAGATGAGCGAGATTTTTAGTAGGTCCCCAAATAAACCGCATCGCTTCAGCGGTGAGGGGATACATTGAAACGCTGCCAAAGGAAGTGGCAGTAGGTGTGCTGCAACGCTGTCGCGCAGCGTTGGTCGGTGATACAGAAATGACGAAGACCAAAGCTATGGACTGCATTCTAGAAAACCTGGTTGCGGTCTTTGGGGCGCTGTCGAGTAGGAATTCTAACTTGAACGAGGAACACAAGCTTGCAGTGGCGGTCGCAGTGTTTGGCGAGAACATGCAAGCGGGGCACGTCTTAACCGCAGTGACAACAATGTTAGGCGTGCATAAGCGTGTATGATAAAACCCTAAAATCTTGGCTATGCAACTTTCTAGTGCCTTCAACTAACTTGGTGCACCTTCCCAAACTCGGCGATGACCTTTTATCAACACATTCATGCGACGCGCATGCATGCCAAGTGCTGCTGAAATCTGTATAGGCAGCCCTGACTGGGAGTCCCGGTCAGGCCCCTATGACAGACTCCTAGGACCAACACTGGACTGCTGACTGATCTATAGGTTCGTGCTGTGACACACGCTGTGTCACAGGTAGGCTAGACTCCGAAACCGTCCGAGACCGTTCCGGGTATATCTAGCTTAGGGTTTATTTATCTGATGAGTTTGTCCACACAGTTCGGGAGTTTCTGATATCTAGCGAACTAGGATATTCCAGTAGGTCGTGGCCCCATCCACGCTTTTATTCCACTTGCTGATTTAGCCATGATTGGCTAAACGGCCGCTTGGAGAGGTGGTGCGCGCATGCGCGTTTGGGTGCGACTAGGAATTATGATATGAATTGTTTGCGGTAAGCAACTGTGAGTGGCGGCCATGGGGACCGCGCCTCGTTACGGACTAGTCTTAGCAAAATTCGGATCCAGTTTTGCACCAGCACTGGCCCTGCTGGTTGCTGTTTTCTGGGCTGGTGTTCGCGACACCTTCGACTTCGACGACATCTTCGAGTGCCCCTCGCCGCTCCGCTCTCTCAGCTTCTCTCCGCTGCTGGCCATTACCGTTTTTCCGCTACCACACCCAACCGCACGACTGCGTACCACCTCCCCTCTGGCTTTTCAGAGTATGGGTATGTTAACCCGAGCGAAGAAGTCCCTGGACAGGGACAGTGACATCGACGCCTCGCTGAGGCTATTAGACGGAGTTCGGAACAGTCCGACGGTGCGTACGCCAACTGTTCCGAACCCCGCTCCGAATTCGAACGAAGATGCAGACGTGGCGACCAGGAAGTACTTGCAGGAGCAGAGCAAGCTGGTTGACGACGTCTACAAAACGCGGCTGCACCGCCAATGGGCCAAGGGTGTCCGGGAGGATGTCCTTGGGGACAAAAAGCACCATTTTCGCGGTACGGACGACGCTGGCCTCCTCTCCGAGCTGGTGGTGCAGCTGCGTACGGAGTTTCATTCGGCTGGGCTGGAGCTGGCATCTTTTGACCTCGACGACCCTCTGGCTCGTGTGGTGACCAAAGTCAACGGCTTGCTCTTCGACGTTTTGGCTCTGGTTATCGAGAAGCACAGCAACGCCTACGTCTGGTTGACTGGCACCGACGCCTCGTCTGACCGTGATGGACGGCGAGCCCTGGTGGACATCATCA
Source organism: Cymbomonas tetramitiformis (assembly GCA_001247695.2). Classification (NCBI taxonomy): domain Eukaryota; kingdom Viridiplantae; phylum Chlorophyta; class Pyramimonadophyceae; order Pyramimonadales; family Pyramimonadaceae; genus Cymbomonas; species Cymbomonas tetramitiformis. The sequence continues at coordinate 4,932 of LGRX02013945.1, forward strand.
AGGGCTGTGTACCTGTGGCGCTACGTGAGTCGCACCAGGAGGAGCACGCCGCGTTACGTTATCCCGCAGACACTGACCCGCAGCCCATCTTGGCTCGGGAACAGCGTCTGGTGCGGGATAACAAAGCTATGGACTGGACACCCACCGAGGAGACCAGGAAGCTCTCCCTGTACAACCGGCTGGACCCGGTGTTTTACACCGCGGTCAAGGTGCGGTATCCTCTCGCGGCTGACCTCGCGCATGTGTCCTTGGCATCTCTCCGCTCCCTTGTGGTGGAGATCTATCAGGCTTGGGCGCAGACGGGGGCGGGGAAGGCAGTCTCGGGCAAGAGCGGCATCTCCGCGCAGCTCTCCAGCACCGAGTACGGCGCCCTCCTCAACAAGATCAACGAGCTTCAGGACTTGCTACGGCAGCAACGCGGGGCGGACGCACCGCCGGCGCAGCAGCAGCGGCAGCAGCCGCAGCGTCAGCAGCGGCAGCAGCAGCAGCGCGGTACGCAGCGGGGATTCCGTGTCGGCACGCACCCGCTGCCTGCAGTCGGTTTCGACCGTGACGACCAGAAGGCGAAGCCCTTCTGCGGAAGGTGCAAGAAGGCGGGAAAAGGTGAGCAGTATCACTTCTACCGCGACTGCCCGTTGGGCGGGCGTCAGCATCCCCCGCACTCGGCCGCGGCATTCTGCAATCCCATCGACGAGGAGGACGCGGAGGGGGTGCGTGCATTGGCCATGTGTGCCCTGTTCCAGCAGGCGGCGGATGATGGGGCCGAGGCTTTTGCCACTGCGGCATCTACGTACGGGCCGCCTGCGGTACTCTGTGCGGGTGCGGTGGGCGGGATCGACGTGTCCGCCTACGGCTTCACGGTGGAGCCGCAGCAGCCTGCTGACGAGCCCGCAGGTGACGACATTCATCAGCGGCTGGACGATCTCGCTGCGGAGGTCCATGCCGCGGCAAACTGCAAGGTGCACTACACCCATGCATCCTTCCCACCACGGGCGGTTCTCGAGCCGCATGCATCGGCTCTGGTGTGCGGCCCCGCGGCAGCGGGGAACATGCCGGAGGAGCAGGTTCCGGCAGGTGGTGCGGCGGCATCGGCATCCGCCGTGCCGGCCCCTGCTATACCTGCCTCGCAGGAGGAGGATGTGAAGCCCGTGCCGCTTCAATCGGCGCGGGTGACGGCCACGACGGACGGTGAGTTCCCTGGGTTCGTTCAGACTGTCAACCACGCCGCCATCGCGCCGGTTGACCTCACCGGCTACGACACCGACGACTACGAGGACTTTGCCGACGGCAGCTTCCGGCTGAGGCCGCGGGGTTCGCCTCCGTCGGCCAATCATGTTTCCGGGCCGCCCGTAGACGAGCAGAGGTCCTACGGTTGTGGGAAGCCGCCCTGGGGCTTTCCTGCCACGGTTGGGCCGTGGGGAATTCCTTTCCTCCTTTCCCTCGTTCTTTGCATCTCGATCATGGGGGTGGCAGCTGTGCCCGATGCTCAGTCGGCTGCGGGATTGCCTTCGCCTGGTGGTGACCTCGATTGGGAGACTCCGTCAATTTTCTCCACGAATGAATTTGTTGAATCCGTGATCCCGGCTCAGGGTTTCTTTGTGGCTGACAATGTGCCACCGCTTGAGCCGCCTGAGCCCCCTGACATCTTTCAGGATCTTGCTCAGGCAGATTTGAGCTTCGACATGGCCTTCTTCTACGGTGTGGCTCTACATGAGAGAGGTCCTTTCGGGAACCCTCCCTTCGGGTCCGACTTGATTGAGACCACGGCTGGCTACTTTGGTGCTGTCGATTGACTTCTTGTTCACTCTGGATGCACACCAACATGGTGGTGTGCGGAACTCCGGTGACTTCAACAACTTTTCTGGTTTATGTTTTGCTTTTGACATCTACAAGTTACATTATGGCTTGCTAGCTCGGTGCCTTTCAATTGTTTAGCGGGTGCACAATGCCCGTAGGTTTCTGCACCTGTGCTGGCTAGGGGGTTTCCAATTTGTGTTTCAGAATTGCACAGTTGGATTAGCAGTTAGGTCTGTCAACCTGGCTCCTGCCCTAACTTATCTTACATTATCTGACTCTCCTAGACAGTCACCACCCACAGTGCTGGGGTGGTGTGCTGAAATCTGTATAGGCAGCCCTGACTGGGAGTCCCGGTCAGGCCCCTATGATAGACTCCTTCACTCCTAGGCCAACACTGGACTGCTGACTGGTCTATAGGTTCGTGCTGTGACACACGCTGTGTCACAGGTAGGCTAGACTCCGAAACCGTCCGAGACCGTTCCGGGTATATCTAGCTTAGGGTTTATTTATCTGATGAGTTTGTCCACACAGTTCGGGAGTTTCTGATATCTAGCGAACTAGGATATTCCAGTAAGTGCAAAACACGATTTCCTGCGGTTTGCAGTGACCAAAATGGCCCCGCACGACTACTCCTAAACCCTAAATGTCAAAAATTTATATTTTTGAGTTTGTCCAAACCTTCTCCAAACCGTTCTCCAAAAATATCAAGCCGTATAATAACATTTACCGAAATTGTGCACTTAAGTATGTAACCCCCGTCCACCCACACATGCCACATGCCGACACCCCAACGGCTAGCTGTCAGGGTTATGACCGATGACACAAGTGTCATACATATCATACGTGTCATACCTGTCAGACATGTCATACCATGTCATGTCATGTCGAGTCATGTCATATATCATAATGACAGACAGTCGTCAATACGGTCGACTATGACTGTACATGTCATCGAGATGATAAGTCACATCATCTGTCATTTATTCAAGGAAAGACTTGAATGACACCTGTCATCGAGAGGCCGTATGTCGGACTCGAAGATGGCGAAGCAAGATACTATCTTGAAGCACCGAACGGTTCGGAGAAGAAATCATTCTAGCATGTGCGGAACAAGCATGCGGGTATCATATGGCGAACGCATTATTCGTTCTGCCGATACCAGTCGTTCAACCAATGCCTCGGGTTCACAACCCAATAGCGGTACCATCTGTGAGATGGGAGGCATTCGGTATAGATGAGCTAGCGTTGTGCTAGAGCAGTATCTTCCGTCGAAGTCTGCACTCATCACCCGCTAATAAGCTGTGCGTGTGTTTACTGTTCAATAAACACCAGGGCTCTATATCGGTTTGGTTTTTCGGTATCGATACAATCCGATATCTGAAAAACGGTATCGATAATCGGCACAATCGATAAATAATCGATTACTTGGACATTTATATGTAATTTGTTATAAATTAAATATGGAACACCAAAACCTGCACAATCGATAGTTAGACATCGCAATCCGATAATCGGCGATAAATACGATATATCGATAGTATCGGTTATCGGAAATATCGATATAGAGCCTTGATAAACACTTGCACTATCTATTATATCATATATTTCTGAAGGCTCGCGATAGCAGCCGTATCATTGGTATTCTCTCATCGCTGTCATCTCATCCCCTTCAGCATGACCCGGACAGCTCAGCATACCGCTTCTATATATATGCAGCATATCTTCAAGCTCCATGGTCTTCCGAGGAACATCATCTCAGATCGAGACCCCAGATTCACCTCTACATTCTGGCAGACACTGTGGAAATCATTCTACTGGTACGAGATTGTCTATGACGTCTTCACACCATCCACAGTCGAATGCAGCCAATGAGAGGAGCCATGCCTTCATTGAGGATATCCTCAGGTACTTTTCAAATTGTTGATTAATGATTCGATATTCACCATCCTCTGGTTTATAAACTGATTAGATGGTATTTTTTCATCCACAGGTGTTGTTGCAATGATACTTCAGCCAATTCGTGGGAGGACAAGTTGCCTCTGGTGGAGTTTGCAATTAACAACACAGTTTCTACATCTACTGGTTATTCACCATTCTATCTCGACTCGATGGCGCAGCCACTTTCGCCTCATGACCTGGCAATCACTATTCCGCCAGAAGCTCCTGTTCCAATACAGAATGCTACTCGAGATCATTTTGACCAGTACTCGGCTGTACATGCCAATGCGGTAGACAACATTCCCCGAGCAGCAGAAATTAGCCAAGCCAGATTCAATAAGACTCACATGCCTCGGCAATATGCAGTAGGGCAGAAAGTTCTTTTACGGACCGAGTTTATCCAATGGACTGGTTTGACAGAGGCAGGCAGACACTTCAAGCAGCCATATATTGGGCCGTTTACTATATCCAAAGTGCTAAGCCATGGGCGTGCATACGAGTTAGATTTCGGAGACCTCGATATCAGTATTCATCCGGTACAGCCTGTATCCAGATCAGAGCTGTATAACGACTCGATTCAAGCACCTTTGCCTCTGCCACAGATGATCACCGAAGAAGGGCAACCACTGTTTGAGATATCACATATACTCTCAGATAAGTTCACTAGAGGTGTCAAGTACTACTTGCTTAGTGCGATATGCAGGCTACGGCCCTGAGCATGACACCTGGGTCAAAGCCACAGAGCTGACCAATGCAGCAGACATAATAGCTGCCTATGAAGGCTAAACATTAATTAAGCCTGATGCCCTTACTTCTTGTAATATATACTAATACATGTCGATCGTCTATATACCTTGCTCTTAATGTTTTATCATTATGTTGCATAGAAGCGGGAAATTGATCCTTCCTTGCTAAAGGTGTAGTGAGCCTTGTACAAAATCATACCCCACAGATACGCGCACATGCGAGATATCATATCTGTGGATAAATAAAAACTGCTAAAGGCTACCTTTGCCAAGACCGTGGGTAGTCATCGGATTCTGTGGCCAGTCATCCGAAGCTACCGGAGACATCGACTGAGGTAGACGGAGTTGTGATCCTAAGTTATGCCTGACAAACATAACTAAAATGAATTTCACATTAGTACGTGGCGAATCCACTCTCACTCATCGCGACAGATGTTCGTCAAAGCGTGCGTACTGGACCAATAATTCAGGAGTTGAGCAGACCGGGTAAAGGATTATAAGTCCAATCCCGTTAAGCAGGGCCACTCCGTTTGCATTAAAACAAGCCGTCGGTGAAATAACTCCGGAAACATCCAAAGGGCTCCCCATGACCGCCTGTGAACCTCCGAAGTTGCTTCAAGAGGGGAGGAAGGGTTGGGTGCACAATATATAATAACTGTGGAAACGAACAGCAAACGATCAGTTATATATATATATATATAAGGCCGAGTATCGTGCGATTATAAATTGTTAAATCGTGGGATCATCGTTCGCAAAAGCGACGACGGCTAGCGCAAATAATCCGTAACGTAAACCTCGGATACCTTGAATCGTCACTCTGAAACACGATACGTGTGGATCAATCAGTAATCCAGCGTCAATCTGTATCACGAAACGCAATTCATTGAACCTTGAATCGTCACTCTGCAATACGATACGCAATTCAAAGGAGGCTACATCCTAAGAACTGTAAGGCATAGCCTGTAAGGCATCATGCTAAGGTGAGGGACTAAAGTGGACTCAGTTCCCCCCAAAATCCTAAAAACACCATGAGGGACGCCTCAAATCGGTGTAAGAAGACTGGTACCAGCAGAAGCAACAACAACAAAGACATCAAAGACATATGCAAAGGTATGCCCGTTGTGAGGTCACAACTCTTTTAACTCCTATGCTGTTATGGCATTTTGAATTTCTACGGCATGGTCGGCTAGACCGTTGCTTGTTAAGGTGCATATGAAGACATACGTGTTCGTGCTTGCAACCAAGTTCTGTGTGGCATCGTTAGGCACATTTTGAGCTATCGAATGCCTTGATAGGGGGTGTCTAAGGGGTCCAAATTGGCGTTTGTGGGGGGGGTAAATCGATCGATTTAAATGTCGTTTAAGCGTGAGATAACTGCATGGGAGTTAAGAGGGGAGATCTGTCAGGGTTATGACCGATGACACATGTGTCATACATGTCATACATGCCATACGTGTCATACCTGTCAGACATGTCATACCATGTCATGTCGAGTCATGTCATATATCATAATGACAGACAGTCGTCAGTACGGTCGACTATGACTGTACATGTCATCGAGATGATAAGTCACATCATCTGTCATTTATTCAAGGAAAGACTTGAATGACACCTGTCATCGAGAGGCCGTAAGTCGGACTCGAAGATGGCGAAGCAAGATACTATCTTGAAGTACCGAACGGTTCGGAGAAGAAATCATCTTCGCTTCTAGCATGTGCGGAACAAGCATGCGGGTATCATATGGCGAACGCATCATTCGTTCTGCCGATACCAGTCGTTCAACCAATGCCTCGGGTTCACAACCCAATAGCGGTACCATCTGTGAGATGGGATGCATTCGGTATAGATGAGCTAGCGTTGTGCTAGAGCAGTATCTTCTGTCGAAGTCTGCACTCATCACCCGCTAATAAGCTGTGCGTGTGTTTACTGTTCAATAAACACTTGCACTATCTATTATATCATATATTTCTGAAGGCTCGCGATAGCAGCCGTATCGCTAGTACCCCGCCTGTGGTACCCCCTGTTACTCGTCCAGCAACACCGACGCTGCTGTCGCGCTGATGCGGAAGAACCTTGTCGACCAGCATGCAGCGGTTCACGCGGTCTACAAGGGGCGCTTGCATCGGGCTTGGGCCAAGGGTATCCGCGAGGATATCCATCCTTGGTTCCAAGAAACATCATTATCGTGGTACTGACGACACCGACTGCCTCTCCGAGTTGGTGGTGCAGCTTCGGACCGATGGCTACTACCCAAATTCATGGTCCTACCACAAGGACCAATGGGCAACTGCGGTTTCGATCACTAAATCGACTATTTGAGGCACAGGCAACATTTGCACATGATATTTATGAGTTAATGAATTTTATTTCTTGTAGCGGCGGCCCCCATGAGACTTTAGGTGTGTGGTTGAACGACACGCTTTAGGGGTGTAATTTCACCAAAAGCTTGAAGAAAATGGTGGTCCTACCACAAGGACCCCCGTTATTTTGAGTATTAGGAGTCACATGGGGGGCTCACAGTGATGCTCATGGTTATACATCTTGAGTTTATGACCAAATAAGATAACTGAATCGGTTACTTCGCACCCTCATCATCATTTCCGCTCTATTTCAGCATGGCGCATGTTCAACAGAATGCAAATTCCGAATTTAGTGAATTTCGGACTTTAGAAATTGGCATCCATCCATTCTAAAATGCACACGCCAGTCGAAAAATAAGATATTTGGATGATGTTAGACTTTCAGAAATTCGCAATACATATATACTTGAAGATTTAATGTGCCGCACACACCAACCTTGCGATATATGCCCTCTAGCAAGCAATTATGATGGCTGGCTGGTCAGCTCGCGTGACCACTGTTTTAGGGGGGAAACCAACGAGCCAATATATTAGAGGGGAAGCCAACGAGCCAACGAGCCAATATATGCATTCCAACCGGGCCTACCGCCCAAATATGATTGGGACATATGTATAGGTTCAATTTGATGGTATCCGCGCAGGTGTAGTGTTGATATATGATTGGTAAAAAAATTATTGAAGATGAGTCACTAATTTGCCACATTTTGAAATTTCCAAAAAATCCGTTTTGAAAATTTTGAGTGTAGAGGTTTGAAATGCGTTCGTCATGGATATATGGGATGGATATATGCCAAACCAGCGTTCAAATAAATTAATATAGGACCTATATATACCACCTTTCATTGGTTAGACACCACAAATCACGGGAGATGGCCAATTAAATTATCGGAACAATGGTCCTCGTGGTAGGACCAAATCGTCGATTTGGTCCTACCACAGGTAAACGTTATTGGACACAAAGTGGGAACTGATTCCGCGCGATCGAGATGTCATCAGACCTGAGACAGGTCGTCATCGTCATTTCGCCGGATCCGAGGTGCCACCGCTCCGAGGTGCACATGGTAAAACTGCGAACGGAAGGTCAAAGGCAAAGGGAAAGGCAAAGGGTTTAAGATTTAGCGGCAGTAGGAATAGTTTTCAGAAGCATATGGAAAGTATTCTAGTGCTTCTGAAAACTATTCCTACTTCTTCTATATCCTAAACCCTTTGCCTTGCCTTTTACTGCTGCACGCGACCGGCAAGCATCTTTGAAACTTCCGAGTTTCAAAGATGCGTTTTGTATTTTGGGTGCACCCTAAAATTACAAAACAGCCGAGCGCTTCCCGTTTGTGCGGGATATTCACATGTATTCCATGAAATATTTCGCCTCTTGATCTCGATCATGGGAGTGGGGGCTGCCGCCTACACGGCGGCCAACGACATCGACTCTGTACAGGTATCGGGTCGGGCTGCTCCGCAGTTTGTGCTGTGCAGGGGGGACTGGTGCTTCTACCCGGGTGTCTCCGTACTGGACCCCGTCACTCTGGATGCGGTACTGCACTCCCTGGGTGCTGCGACGGTGGTTCACCGCCGGCCGCCTGACCCACTGGAGTGCAATGCTGCAAACTACTATTGTGGGCATTGTGGTGACGGTACTCCTCTGTCCTTTGACCCCGAGTAGCTCTGGCTCTGGTTCTGGCAGTACACCACTTTTCTGGTGGTGTGCTGAGATGTGCTTTGACCTCAACATGGTCTTCAATCTGGTTTATGCTTTTACTTTGACACCTTTGCAATCTTCAATTTGACTTGCTGACACAGAGCCTTTCAGTAGTTTAGCGGGAGCTTAATTGCCCGTGTGTTTCTGCTCTTGTGCTAGCTAGAGGGTTCCAATTTGTGTATCAGAATAGCACAGTTGGATTAGCAGTTAGGACTTGTCACCCTGGCTCCTGCCCTAACCCTCCATCTTACATTTTCTGGCTCTCCTAGTCAGTCACCACCCACACTGCCGGGGTGGTGTGCTGAAATCTGTATAGGCAGCCCTGACCTGGAGTCCCGGTGCACGCCCCTATGACAGATCTCTAGGACCAACACTGGACTGCTGACTAATCTGTAGGTTCGTGCTGAGACACACGTTGTGACACAGGTAGGCTAGACTCCGAAACCGTCCGAGACCGTTCCGGGTATGTCTAGCTTAGGGTTTATTTATCTTATAGAGTTTATCCACACACAGTTCGGGACCTCTGATATCTAGTGAACTAGGATATTCCGGTAAAAGATAGTATGAATACACGACTCTCAGGCTATCTAAGCTCTGAGGCCGTCACAAGGCAATCATACAGTGTGTCACAGTCTAAGCTACCGAAGTCGAAGTACTGAGTACAGGTAGGAAGTCACTGTACTGTGACTGTCACTGTCATACGTCATACGGGGTACTGAACTACTGAATCTCAGCACCCGCGAGATACGTACACTAAGCGATATGCGAGATGCTTCGGTGAGGACGCAAGGTACGCTTGTGGTTATGGCCATGCGTTGTGATGCTTTACAACACATGGCTTAACACGCTTAATAACGTCGAAGTCCCTTTTGCAGGATATAATAGCAGCATTAATGCGCTAGTATGCATAACTTCGAATAATGGCATGTGAGGTGTCTATGTTCAATGGACTCAAAGGGGACTCAATGGCATGGCGCACATCGCCCCGCACATCCCTACTTCGCCCGCAACGTTCGCTCAAAGTGCAGAGATTTCTTTGTAAACTGCTAAACGTGCAATTATCCATACTTAAGGAGGTGCATTACGCGCGGCGATGTGGCTTTATGAACATATGAAGCCATGATACTAGAAGATTAGGCCATGCTTTTCAAATTGCGCAAAAAAATGTCATTCGCATGAGTATAGCGCAAAATACGCATGTTTAAGCGTCATTTTCGGCCATAAGACCTTAAGGCGCACACTCGGCTGTTGGGCACTCCCCCGCCGAGTGCCCGCCCGCCTCGAGGCGCTCAGGGATTCAACCTAAGCTAATCGGTGGTGAACTAGTCAGACTGCCGCTTCTGAGGTCTACCCAAGGTGTGCTGTGCAAGATATTGCAGTGAGCTCAAAGTGTACAATCCGTATGCGTATGCGCATGCGCTTGTGATGATTCGTATGCGTATGTCTTAGTAGGTGCACACTCGGTTGGGCACTCCCCAGCTGAGTGTGCGCCCGCGCCTTGAGGCGGTGAGGGATTCAACCTGAGCTGACCGGTAGTGACGAACCAGCCATACGACTGCCACCCCAAATACGTGCCCACGACGGATGATTGTGCGGGCGCACACCCATCTGGACACTGCCCAGCTGGATGTGCGCCACACAATGGGGTTGTCAAGAGTTCAACCTGAACTCGGCGGGGGCCTCCCAATAAGACTGCAACCCCTCAATGATTCTCCCCCTGCAACGATCCTCGCTCAGCATTATTATTAGCTGACTATCCGGTGGAGCTTGCTGAGATGGACCCCCGCCATCCTGGCACCCACCATCCGTCATGGCCATAGCCGCCGCAAGCTCATACGCATGCGTTTTATTTTGAGCGTGTAAAAGCGGTCGAAAAGAATGCGTGTGCTGCTGGCGCTGTTAGTCTGCAAAAATACAACAAAATTGGGCGGCAGGTCCGGTGTCGACCAGCGTAAAAAGGTAGTTCGGCACCGGTAACACACAGGCCGCGTAGAAGTCGTAAAACACCCCTCGATACCAGTTATTGTGGGCACACTATGCGGATAGTACCACTTTATAATGCGTCTTATTCTTTTAAGCTGTAGTCTTGCACTGCAGGTATACGATTGCCAAAGAAAAGCCACATAGCTCTACCATCGAAATATATACGATCTACAACTTCTGACGTTCTGAGAGGGCATGGAACTTTGCCAGCGATGGTTTGTCGCTGCAAAATGCTTTTTTTCTTCTTATTCCCAAAGTTCTGCTTTAATGCTGCGGTAAAAAACTGATCACACTATTTATGCACAACGGGAACGTTCACACAAATGTTTCCATCACTATTGCTTCTTAAGCGGAAGATTGTGCTAGAGGACAAATAGTACGTGACAACGTGATGATATGATCAGTCTACGACATATGAAGGTGCGATTGTATGGCAGTCCCACAAGCATGCTAGATCTTGTCTTGAGTCGTATGCATGACTGAAGTTTAATGCAAACGCATATGAGGTGTCAGAAATATAAGAAGTGATTTTAAAAAGGAACTGGCCTTATCAGAAGCCTGTGTACCTGACATGCAACCGCCTGGCTATAAGTCATAGCGGAGTGGCTAGAATGTTGTTGTTGTAAAACTGGAACGAAAAATTAACTCTCCAGCCTACGACGAGGAAGCTGTCAAAGACCGGACGACCATAGACGTGCAGTAAATGCAGAGTGCAATACAAGCTTTGGTATATTTTGTCTTGACAAAACTTATCAAAGTTTAGCACAGCAGGTTTTTCTCAAGTGTCCTTTAACTCGGGAATGTAGTGTTTTTATTGGGTCCATAATAAAGTCAGGCAGGCTTCATATCCGTCAGAGCCAAGCTTGTAGGCTGGGACTATTGCCTTCCCACTCGATTTGGGCCAGATATTTTCTGGCCTCGGCTCCGTGTGAGCCAGTCTAAAATCTGTTTTCATAGCAAACTATCTCGATCGAAGTGTGAATTCTTCCGGTTCCTAGAATTCCGTCTCGGCTAGACCAACAAACCATAAGCAGCGAAGCGATTCCTTTCGGTCGAAAGCTGAAAGCAACTGGCCCCGGCTCTACTGGATCCACAAAACTCTTGTGAAGCTTCGGACATGTTGTCACCAGTGGCTCTTGATTTCGCTAATGCTTTCGCTCCAGTGTTGGTTGTGTATCCACTACTGTAGTCTTCTCCGCTTCGTCCTGTCTTGCCCGTCATCTGCTCCGGTACTTTGAGACCCTCCCCCTTCCAAGTCTTGTGCAGTGGGCGGAGTGGCATCTGCCGCAGCGGCAGCCGATATCGTGCCATCCGCTGGGACCTGCTCTGGCGGCGCGGGTTCCTCTACGCCTTGCTGAGGGCCCTTTTCCTCCATCGGCGTGCTCAGCACACCCATGATGATGCGATCGATGAGCACCTCCTGATTGCCCACCTCAACATAAGCGCTTTAGCGATGCATCTTGTATGCAAGAATCCTAAGCAAGTCCGGGTGTTACATAAGTAACCGTGGGTAACAGATCGGCTGGCCGTAGTCACCACAGTCACTGAGTGGTGTGAGAACACTAGCCGGAGCCACTTCTTTAACAAACCCCAGGGATGCACACGAAAGCAGACAACGGGTGCGCCCTTACAACGTAACCACTAGGCTAACTTCAGTAAGCAGCTACGGCACGTTGAATTCATCCAACCTGGCTGCAACTTTGCCGATCCCAGCAGAGTTTGTGTTCAAGGAAAGGATAACGCGTTAGCAGTGCGCAGGCAGGTGAGCAGTTGGGAAAACTCGCAACCCAGGGGCAGGGTGCACCAAGCGACACTTTGCTCAACCATCTCGGAGGGTCGGTCCGAGGACTTTCTAAAAGAAGCAGCTCACAAAGATATGGCAAGGCTGATGGCTAACCCATTGAGTTTTGAATGAAGGTTGGCACCCCGATATCCAGCTAACCCCCTTTACCATGAAGGCGAGGTCAAAATGATGTAGCCTTGGTGAGATACACAGGCATGGGGCTGGGTACGCACCTCTTGCAAAGTGCGCTGCCGATCTTGTTCGCCGTGTTGTTTGTGCCCCTTGGAAGTTGAACCTGTCGTCTTGCGCATCTGCTTTGCCGCACGGGCCGTGGGATCGAGGGCGTCCCCCAACATACGAAACGCTTTGCGCATGCTGCTTATAGACCGCACCTGTAAGTACCAGCATTGATCTCCCCCGTAGTGCGTTTTACATAGAGCGTTTCTCTGAAACACTTGAAGACTGTGTCATTGTGGAGAGGTCCCAAAGTCACCGTCACATACATCTCATAAGCCCTTAGTGCCCTAGGCCCAGGGTCAAAACCTGGGAGTCCTTAGCCCCTGCCTGCTCAAGGTCTTTTGTCAAAGTCTAGGGTCGGCGACCTGGCGCTCCTAGCACAGCCTCAGACGTCGCAGCTGTCACGCTGACCGACAAGCTGGCACTCCTGGCTCAGACTCTGATCTCGCAGCTGTTACCCTGACCAGCAAGCTGAAAATCCGAGCGCATCCAGACGCCTCACAGCCGTATTTCGGGACACCACAGCATATCAGGATACCAAGTCCCAATGCATACGAGTGATACGACACAGAATCTTTCACAGTGCAGTGCATACCGTTCGCGCGTTCAGTATCGCGTACATAGACGGAGCTTGATAGATGGTTCCATCAAGAATGTAGTATGTAGCCAGAAGCTTAGTTGAGTCAGCCTCCCGCTGCTGCTTGCACACTATGTACAGGTGGGGCTCGATTAACTTCGGGTGAATAGCGTACTCGAACTTCCCAATCGCACTGCTTCAGCATAGACGACACCACCAAGCAGGTGGAGATAACAAGTGAGCATTGTGAACACCACAATGCGGATGCAGGTAGCATGTGAGCTGACATTGCGAAAGCGCCGTGTCAAAACACGTGTGCTGGCTCAGGTAACTGCAAGTCATACGAATCCGAGGTTATGCTGGGATCATAGAACAGGTAAGAGCCAAGTCGCCTGCCTGTTGCGTAATTTTGGCCCGCGGGTTAAGAGCGCAAAAGCAGACTTTCCATACTTTGTACAAGCGGAACAGCAAGAAAGGTTGCAACACGTGAGCCTATGTCTCTGTTGCTGGCGTTGAAATACAGGTGAAAGGGACTGAGAGATCCAGTTGTAAGTGAGTTTTGCTGACTTATCCACGTTCAAGACTATAGAGAGGGTTAAGTCAGCCTTGCCGGTTCGTACCTTAAGCCTTCGGCGCCGAACTTTTGTCGGTTTTCTAACTCGTTCAGGCAGTCGTGATCGTAAAATGGAGATAGTTTAAAATACTCGAGGACAGCTTCTCGTGAGAGCACACCGCCGACATACGCTTGGAGCTGCAGCGGCTCATAACATTAGGTTGGGACACATTTAAGGCAAGAAGCTGTATGCAGTAACAATTTGTGTGTGCTCGGCCGAAGACTTACCCACTCTTCAGATCGAAAGCAGATGTTCGAGGAATCGATTTCCGGGTTCTCCATCGCAAGTGTGCCTTTCTCTCTCCCAGGGATGCGCACTTTCAAGATTTTCTCAATGAATCATTTAACTTTTAAGCTTCAATTCTTCCAGAGTAGGGCTCCAAATGCTTGAAGGCTGGAGAATACTTCGTCTCCGAAAGCGGGGTGATCACATCCATACGTCCGTGTCTGGTGCGCGCTCCACCCCACGACCACACAGGGTGAAAGCGGAAAACTGTGCGTCAAATTATCTCTCAAGTGGTCATGAGAAATGCACTAACCAAATTTATGGTCGTAGGGAGAAACAGAAATGTACCAGCCAGTCAGATTTGCTGTTTCATATTCCAGGCTTAGGCTGCATGCTTGCACAGATCAACCGAAGAAGGATTTCCGTCGCGTGTAAACAAAAACAGTCCAGTCGAGTGAAGGGAAGGCGAACTAGAAGGAAAAAGTACAAGTAGAGTACCAGACAGAGACAAGAGAGGTTCATCAGACGAGCACGACGAGAGGATGCAGGATCAGCATACGATACAGTAGTGAGTAGACTAGAGCATTAGCGATTACGATGCAAATTTGTCCGTCGCGTCTCGCGTGGCGTGGTCGATATGAATTTATCACAAGATCGAAGATGGACAAGACCATTCCGATTCTACTCTGGCTGAGACCAGAGTTTACGAGCTGCGGCCGCTGCGCGGCCGATCGCGATTTTCGACACGACAAGAATCTAGAATGGAAAGCAGCTCCGAGCTCGTAAACTCTGGTCTCCGGTCTAGTACAGAAAAATAAAAAAGTTTTAGTTTAAAGAAATCCGTCTGGAGGCTCTGGTCTCAGCCAGTGAGCCAGAGTAATTCCGATTCGATTGCATTCGGATTCATGTGACAGAGTGACATCCTCACGTCAGCGTCAGGAATTCCTATCGTTAATCGTAGGGGTGTCACTACCTCGTAGGAACTAGTCTAGAACTAGTCGCGAAATCATCGATCGAATACCTCTAATAATCGTGTCACACGACAGTATCGAGTGACACGTAAGGGTTACCGTATACAGTAAAGCGTAACATGCTGTCGCTGTCGCTGTCGATGTCGTTGCAAGCCTCGTTGTGATGACACACTCTTCCGTTCGTCTGTGACGATGACGCTCACGCTGAGGCTGACGCTGCGCTGACGATGACGTCTTGTTGTTGTATAAACTTGTGGGACGCGACTGGAACCCTCGCCTGAGTCGCCTCGCCTCGCCTCGCTTCGGCTGGACGGATGAACGGGTTGAACGCTGCTGGAACTGGACTTGCAACTTGGTCGTAAATCGGAGTGCATAAATTCCCCTTTTTGTTTTTTTCTTCACGCTGTGCACGAATTTCGAAATAAGCAATCTGTTTTCACACCGTTTTCGTCTCCACTAAGAACATTATTGCAGATTTGAACCGTGAAACTCAACATATGCTGACCGCGTCTTTTATATAGGTGTATATTTGTTTCCCAGCTTGGTACGAAAGTTCTGCGTTGTCGGAGAAACTCTGATACTCCGTTTTCGCGATTTCTATATTCCACCGTGAATGGCAATCGTCACAAGTACAGACCAGCATCAGGCAACGCGGCCATACAACACCGTTTCAAACCGCGAGATGCGGTGTCAGCAGCCTGACGTGCTTTTGGCCCACAGCGCTCTGAATTCGAATGCTGCTGCGGCGTTTTGAATCTCAATCTTGAAAGTAACGAGCAATGATATGCGCGCTGTGGGTTGAGTTGCGCAAGTCCCGTATCAATTCCGCAAACGACATATTCGCTGGAAGATAGAAATACTCCGTGGAACAAGGTCATCACCGCAGCTTATTTAATTCACCGTTCCCTTACGGTGCGGGAAGTGCAACTGACGTTGGGGAGAAAGACCTGTGGCGTTCGCCACAGTTCTCCCTCAAATACCAAAGCGATACGCAGGCGTTCGACATCTTACTCGTCACCCTGGGTTAGAAAGAAGACCAGATGTCGAAGTTTTCTAGGCCAGCCCCTCTGTCGATGTCAATGGAGTCTCCTTTCCATGGCGTAGGGACTCGCAACCAAACTCCCAAATCGCGCGTCGGAAGAGACCCTGCCGGTAGCCCCGAAGCGCGCGCTCCGCTCTCTAGTCCCGTACTTTTTCTCAATGTAGCCAAGCTCGAAGAAAATGTGGTTCAACTTCAGGCTGACCTGTCGACGACTTCGAGGAAGCTTGTCGCTGAACAGCAAGAGAAGGACGGGCTAAAGGAACACTGTGGCCAACTGGAGATATCGCTTGAAGGCAAGAACAGGGAGCTCGAGCAACACATCGCGGAGATTAGGCGACTTCGAGCTGAAAGGTTGCTGTCCCAGGCTGTGTGCCTTGCGAAATAAACTTTGACCGAATTTACGGTGTTGTGAGTTTCCGTTAGGGCAGGCAGCAGCTACGTGTCGCGCTGATGCTGAGGAGAGCGCCCCTCCAGCACGCCCGGGTCCGACCGTCTCCTTTCGGCATGCACGTGTGAGAGGTAAATGAACTTTGGGGGCATGCTCACAGGAACGAGATGCTGACTCCGGATCCCTCGAATCGGAGTCTCCCGTTCGCATCTGCGAATCATTCTTTCTCGGGCACTAAGAGCCCCGAGTCAAAACGCTGGACGCACATCAGCGCCACGCGGCCTGTGACGGGGCGCAAATCGCCCACCATCCATTATCAGGAGCACTTACGGCCGAGCAGCAGTGTGGGGCGCTTTCCGGTATACACTCTCTCACGATGCTCCTGAAATCCCGCCGCTGATCGCATACAAGTGATCTTTAGTCTTGTCGTCCTGCTGGGAGTGTGGCCGTATGCTGTACTTCATGGTCAGGGTTTAGTTGTCGCGTATTTAGGCGTTGACCGGTTTGATATGTGATACAGTACTCCATGTGCTTTGTGTACTTCGTTCAGAATGTTGAGCGCCTTATGCTATACAGCCCGAACAGCCTCTAATGGCAACATGTTCTGCTGCACAATTCGTGTTGTTGAAGCCGATAGATTGCCGTGCAATGAGGCATCGTCAGCAAATCCGTTATTCTTGGGAGTTCGCTGCAGAGTCGAGCGCCTTCTGCACTGAATCGTCGGCCACCAGTAAGTGGAAACGAGCCGGAGCGGGCGCGCATATGGTCCGCCCCTTCGGCCCCTGAGTTGGGACAGCAGCGATCTCTCCCATCGCTCGGTTCGACAGCGGCGCCGTCACCTTCAGCGGATTCGAGTCCAGCACAAAATCAGCCACGCTCTCGCTCCCCCTCCCCTCTAAAGACTGGGAGTGCCCCACAACAGTCGCACGCGGAAGTAAGCTGCCAACGTTTCCCCACACTTTCCTGATTCTTTGCAAGCTGTCATCGTTATATTCGTTCACAAAGTTGATGTACAATTTCGGCGAAATTGCCTTCTTTTTTACTCCTCACAGCTGATTGATGTGTAAAAGCCTTGAACCATTGAGTTGAACCCCTACCATCATTCCACACTGTGGTTTCTGCTGATAGGGCAGTACTTTGCTGTGCAGACACGTGATGCGCAGGTGCAAGTGGCACCGATGCCATGGACCCGCTTTTATTTTCCAGCACTTAGGAACGATCAGGAGGATGGGAAGGACAACCACCTGTTCAAGCACTTTGACGTGACAGAGCCCGAGGAAGAGACAAAGGAGAGGCCGCTATCTGGCCTGCTCAAGGTATGGCAGCATCTGAGGAACAGGTACAGGAGAGGCTGCTCTGTGGGCTGCTCAAGGCATGACAGCATCTGAGGAACAGGTACAGGAGAGGCTGCTCTGTGGGCTGCTCAATGACTGTTGATTGACTGGAGAGATCTGACCTTCCCCCGTGTGTAGGGAGTGCCAACAACGGTGTGGATTTTGACTGGAAGGCGTACCTTCCTCCGCAGTATTGAAAGAGTGCATTAGGGTGCGAGATGATTTTGAGGGGCCTGGCTTTCCCTCGGGGTCCTCGAGCTGGGAGTGCCATGGACTCGAGTTATGTGAGCTGATCTCCTGGAACCACCGGGTGATCTGAGTTTCTCGGAATGCTGGAGGGTACCTTGCAGGCACCGGAGTGGATCTTTCAAGATTTCCTATCTTTTTACTACACTCACACCCCCGAGCAGTTGCCTCACAAATCTCCATACGCCGAGCAGAATGGCGGCACTCCGGCGAAGGAGAAAGGCTTTGGCCGGGAGGTGAAGCATAAGACGGGGCTTTTGAATGCTGGACAGAATTTGTGGGATGAGCTGGCCTCAACGCATGTGGGTATGGAGAAGCAAGATCTTGCGGTCAGCGCCTGGCAATGCCCCGGTCAAGCAATCCCCTTTGTCAAAGGCATGCAGTGCATTTGTGGTATCCGTGCTGTTGAGATGCTAGGTGATGCAAAGCTGGCTTGTACCAAGACTTAGTGTAAATCATGCTGCGAGCTCAGCAGCCATATCACCCTCGTCACGGTTGCTGAATGCCCCCGGCAAACTTTTGAGTATCATTAAAATCTTGCAGCCGAAATGTTGGAACCGGGAGCATCTCCAGATCAGTTGTGGCTGAAACAGATGCGAAGGTGGAAGGTCTTGCCTGTGCCGTGTTGTACTTCCTGGTAGGTGTTGCTGTCGTTGTCTCACTTCTGGTGTGACTGACCCGGGAAATAATACGGGGCGCTGTTTCTATCTCAGTTCTGGTGCGAGCGCATCTCAAAGTTGCGACCGAGATCATCGCTTGATCACGAGCCCCTGATGAAGCTGCTTGGAGGCATCATCCGCTTTCTAATGGGCGAGATGGAGACGTGCACCGAGCAAGCCCGCCAGGAGTTCAAGCGAATGGAGGATTACCTGCGTAAGCTCATGAAGACTCAACGGGTAAGGTTCCTTTTCACGACATGCGAGAGGGGCTTCTGCTACTGTTTGATTGCCACAGCAAGCTTCACATTTACCTGCTCCGAGACTTGTGGGAATGCACTTGATTTCACCTGCTCCGAGACTTGTGGGAATGCACTTGATTTCACCTGCTTCGAGACTTGTGGGAATGCACTTGATCTCACCTGCTCCGAGACTTGTGGGAACACATTTTCAGTCATGGCAGCCACTTCAGGCGGGAGTAAGGCCAGGGGGTGCTTCTAGGACGTTGTCGGTTTTCCGCTTGCACCGTTTTCACTTCCATGGCCGCTATATGATAGGAAATCGTATCCGATAAGAAAACACATCTATGAATTGCACAATTTATCACACTGTTGGACAATAATGGATAACCAGAACACAGTGCCCATACTCAATTAGGGGGAACGGAAGTTGCACTGTGGCTATCAGCTTCACAGAGTTCCAAACATTTCCTAAATCACGCATCGTAGCTGGCTGCCTGATTGCATGCAGCCCTACTTATAGGCGGCCCACTTGTGCTCAGATCTCCAATCATACGCAATCTAAAGTGCGTTGAACCCGGCCGATACATAATTGGCTCATTTGACGTTTACAGTCCAAATTTGTCAGATGGTGCCAATTGGTGAACCACTGTTGACGCTGTAGGTCGGTAGTTCATGCCAGATACTGCTCAAGCATTTTCAAAGACCCAGCTTGAGGAATTAGGAGGGCAGCGAAGTGTGCAGTGTGAGATGGGCTTAAGTGATGGTGGAGACTCTGGGCCCGAAACGGTAAGCTGACGCAGTCGCAGCACTTGCCATGAACATAGCTGACACTCCTGTCTCGCTTGCAGGATCAAATAGAGGAGAAATTCAAGAAGGAGCTGCATGACATGCATCGCTCGCATGTTGTAGCAGTGGGCTGTTTGAAGCTCCGCCAGTTTACACAGAAGACGCGGGACGATAAGGAGTATGCAAAAGTGCTGGTCGTGGTTGAGGTAGCCCTCCATCCCCCGGGCCACTCGCTTCTATTATGCTCTCCACACCCCAAGCTTACTGAGAGGCAATCTGCGTGCGGTGCATTCGGCCACCATCTAGTGGGCCAGGCTCCGCAGTCACTCCAAAAGGGGTGCAGGCCGAGCACGGAAGGTGAAGCCCTCTGGAGATGTGTGGCGCAGTGCTGTCAGCAGGGATGGCTTGAGTGCACCTCGTTGCTGAGGAGGGTTTCGTGGGGAGGGCTGCAGGAGGAGAGGGCGCGGCTTCACGCGCGCGAGGCGGAGCTCCAGGAGAAGGACAAGCAGTACAAGCAGCTGCAGGCGAAGCTAGATGCAGGTGCGCTGACGACTTCCTCACAGCTGCAAAGTCCCCGTTGTTCAGGCGCTGCGCCGCTCCTAGTGTTCGTCATCCACCTCTTTCTCTGTGCTTACGTGTCATGCGTCTACCGCTGCTGGGTGAGACGCGTGGGATGCGAGGGCAGTGTCTCACAAGTACGGGCAGATGGAAGAGCGTCTGTTCATCGCGGAGAATGACCTGGCGGATATGAAGAGGAAGAATGAGAATCTAGCGAAGGAGATTGACCATATGCGCCGCGAGTACGAGCAGCTGGCTCATGAGAAGGCGCAAGTGCTGGACCAGGTGGAGTCTCTGAAGAATGAGCTCCGGTGCGCTGCGCTTCGGTCCCCCCTCTCGGAGTTACTTCCCTGAAACCGCATCCCATGTCCACTCTGGCAGTGACCGCACACCTGCCCCTCAAGCGCCCTGTACTCCTGCCCCTCAAGCGCCCTGCACACCTGCCCCTCAAGCGCCCTGCACACCTGCCCCTCAAGCGCTATGTACGCTTCTCCTTTCAGTGTCCGGCGATACCGCATTCTGAAATCCTTTCGCATCCTGCGCCCCCCAGCTCCGAGCTGCCCCATGCCCACACTTTCCTGCACCCAGCGCAAGGTGGCTTTATCACCTCCACCGATGACGCAGCCACGCGAGGCGCTTCTGAGCCGTGGATGCTGTGTCGTCCTTTGCGTTGTGAGGCAGGGGAATGGACATGGTGATCAACAACCTGAGCAATGAGAAGCAGCACTTGGAGGAGAAGATTGACGACATGAAGTCTGAGTTCCAGCAGCTGGAGCGCGAGCGGAACCGGATAGAGATGGAGAAGGAACGCGCTGAGCTGCAGCTGCAGGAGTCTAAATGGCAGATGGAGCTGCTTGAGAAGGAGATCAAGGACCTGAAGGCGGACGTGGACTCTCTGGAGAAGCGCAACGAAGAGCTGGCGGGCCGGGTCATGGCGCGCGAGCAGGTGAGGAGCCCTCGAGGCTGATTGCCAACTTTCTGATGGGGGCCGCTGGAAGCCTGCCACCCATCCAACGGAGACACCCGAATCCATGCCCACTATCCAATGGGGGGCCCTGGAAGCCTGCCACCCATCCAATGGAGACGCCCAAATCCATGCCCACTATCCAATGGGGGGCCCATGGAGACTTGCTGACGGTCCATTGGGGGGGCCTGGAGGCATGAGCCTATACACCGCGGGCCCCTGGAAGTAGAGTATCCGATGCCCCCCCTGAAAGTACGCCGCCTATAGGATGAGTCCCTTGGCGGCATGCCAACTAATTGATGTGGACCCCTTAATAACATGATGACTTATCGATGGGGCCTCTCAAAAACATGATGACTGATCGATGGGGGCCCCTGGAGGCATGCCGCCCATATGATGGGGGCCCCTGGAGGCATGCCGCGCATATGATGGGGGCCCCTGGAAGCATGCCGCGCATATGATGGGGGTCCCTGGAAGCATGCCGCCCATATGATGGGGGGCCCTGGAGGCATGCCGCCCATATGATGGGGGCCCCTGGAAGCACGCCGCCCATATGAAGGGGGCCCCTGGAGGCATGCCGCCCATATGATGGGGGCCCCTGGAAGCATGCCGCGCATATGATGGGGGCCCCTGGAAGCATGCCGCCCATATGATGGGGGCCCCTGGAGGCATGCCGCCCATATGATGGGG
>LGRX02013946.1:0-11738 GCA_001247695.2 Cymbomonas tetramitiformis
CATTGCGCAAATAATGGGTGAATGGGTGAATGGGCGAATGGGTAAATGGGTAATTGACCAAGTGAAAATACAAAACGGTCCTCGAATTATTTTCAAGTGAAAATTCAACAACGCGTCCCTCTTCCGGAATATCACCGCACCCCCCTCCCCGACAAGTGAAATTACACAACGGGCCCCGGAAATACTGAAAATACACTTTGGTCTCCTTTTGTGAAAAAATGCACCGACACCTCCCCGAAAAAGTCAAAATGCAAATCAGGTGAAAAACAACAAGTGAAAATACAAGGTCGCGTCCTTCGTCCGGAATATCACCGCACCCCCTCCCCGCCAAGTGAAATTACACAACGGGCCCCGGAAATACTGAAAATACACTTTGGTCTCCTTTTGTGAAAACATGCACCGACACCTCCCCGATAAAGTCAAAATGCAAATCAGGTGAAAAACAACAAGTGAAAATACAATGACGCGTCCTTCGTCCGGAATATCACCGCCCCCCCCTCCCCGCCAAGTGAAATTACACAACGGGCCCCGGAAATACTGAAAATACACTTTGGTCTCCTTTTGTGAAAACATGCACCGACACCTCCCCGAAAAAGTCAAAATGCAAATCAGGTGAAAAATACCAAGTGAAAATAAAAAGCAAGTTTCCTTTTTCCAGAATAATTATGTCTCACAGAAAATATAACAATGACAACCCTTGTCACCATTGACAGCTAATAAGAAAGTGATATTGAACTGATAATAAGAAGTCCGTGCTGAATATTTTTGAAACCTAAAATTATTGTCATCGATGACGATATTTCTAGGTGCTGAAAAAAATTATTTCATACTTTATTTATTAAGTAGAAAAAATTTGTCATCGATGACGATATTTTTAGGTTGCATGAAAACATCAAGTTACAACAACAAGCTTGTCATCGGTGACGTTTTTCTCACTATTTGTAAAATAGGTCTACACGGGTTGATAACTTACACGCTGCGTAATTAGAGACTTGTTCTAAAGTCTTTAACGCAAAGCTGAATATTATGACCGGTCCAGAATCTTTGCAGTTTCAAAAGTCACTAAGATTCTTTCGGATCCAATCTTGTAAGACTTCTTAAAGAAGCGCTGTCTTAGAATGTGCCGCACGCAATAAAAAGTCTACGCAACTAGCTGATACCAATGAGCTACTAGGGAATCAGTATACGATTGCGCCGCGGTTTGTTGCGAGTTCATCGTAAAGTCATCGACGGTTAAATAACTTAGACGCTGCGTAATTAGAGACTTTTAAAACTGCCGCTATCTTTGACGTTGAAGGTAGTAACTCATCAAGAGAAAAAAAACGTCCGTGATTGGTGACGGACAGTTCCATACTTTTTGAAATAACTGCGGAACGTCCGTCACCAATGACGGAAACATCCGTCATCGACGAACGAAAAAAAAGTATAGGCTTTGACTCCTTTCTCGTTCGAAACAAAACTGTGAGAGCCCGCAAGAAAATTGATCTCCATGGGGGTAATATCCTCAGGAAAAACTTGTCACAAGCATTCGGTCTCAGAAAAATATTGTCATCGATGACAAAATATTGACATCGATGACAAAAATAGTTCTAAACGTAGATACGTCCAGTGAATAAACAGAACAAGTACCCAAAGCGTCATCGATGACAAAAATATTGTCATCGATGACAAGGAATACCATGTTCGTAGAAAAATAACGACTAAATCAACGGCAAGAGAGGTAAGTTGTCATCGATGACGTTTCAGAAAGAAATAAAACTTGTGCCAAAAGCGAACTCGTTGACAAATTAGGTGGAGTCGTCATCGATGACAAAAAAGAGAAAACTAAAAACAGCGACACCAATGTAAACTTTTTCACCGCAAGATGTTATCAATAAAAAGTCTGAAAAAATAAAAACATACCTGCACTTTCACCTTGAGCTCCCGAGAAACAAACCTCGGCGCAATCGGATACTAATTCGCTAGCTCATTAATATCAGCTATTTGCTTAGATGTTTCACTGCTTGCAGCACAAGCAACAATAGGTAAAATAGCGCTTCTTAACGGAGTCTTGCAAGATTAGATCTGATTGGGGTTTAAAGGTGACTTTCTAATGTGGAACTGGATTGGTCCTTATTAGCGTTGCGTTGAAGACTTTAAAAGACTTAACAATATTTCGCTTTCTTTATATTTACAAACTCTGACCGCGACAGCAGACTCGAAATTGTTCTTTTTTAACTTTCACTCTTGAAGCGTTTGGCTTCCCTTCTTTTCTTAGTAGTAGCTTTCCGCTCGCAGACGTTGCAACGTTGCCACCTTCCTGCCTAGCGGCTTCTATTTTCTATTATTATTCCTATAATTTCTTAGTATAAGCGTGAAGCACGCGTTATTCGCGTTATTCTATAATTTATTTGTTCGCAGACCTATTTTACAAATAGTGAGAAAAACGTCACCGATGACAAGCTTGTTGTTGCAACTTGATGTTTTCATGCAACCGAAAAATATCGTCATCGATGACAAATTTTCCTACTTTATAAATAAAATATAAAACAATTTTTTTTTCAGCACCTGGAAATATCGTCATCGATGACAATAATTATATGTTTCAAAGATAATTAACACGGACTTCTTATTATCTGAATATCAGTTTTTTATTACCTGTCAATGGTGACAAGGGTTGTCATTGTGATATTTTCTGTGAGTCATGGTTATTCTGGAAAAAGGAAACTTGCTTTTATTTTCACTTGGTATTTTTCACCTGATTTGTATTTTGACTTTATCGGGGAGGTGTCGGTGCATTTTTTCACAAAAGGGGACTGAAGTGTTTTTTCAGGATTTCCGGGGCCCGTTGTGTAATTTCAGTTGTTGGGGCGGGGGGTGCGGTGATATTCCGGAAGAAGGACGCGTCATTGTATTTTCACTTGTTGTTTTTCACCTGATTTGCATTTTCACTTTATCGGGGAGGTGACTTTGCATTTTTTAGCAAAAGGAGACCAAAGTGTATTTTCAGTGTTTCCGGGGCCCGTTGTGTAATTTCACTTGTCGGGGAGGGGGGGTGTGGCGATATTCCGGAAGAGGGACGCGTTGTTGAATTTTCACTTGAAAATAATTCGAGGACCGTTTTGTATTTTCACTTGGTGAATTACCCATTTACCCATTCGCCCATTCACCCATTCACCCATTCTTTGCGCGACGCTGCCCTTAGTGCATTCGTTGATTAGTATCATTGATCATTCTGTGATAATTTCAAGTCGTCGAAAAGTGGGTCGTGCTTTATGCACATGGATATACAACGATTGATTGCCAGTGCGGCCTTGGATGCCCCATTTGTGCCAGTAGAAGTGCTGTGCATTAAGCTGCGGTGTCTACTATCAGATGCGTCTGGGTTTTGCACACACGGTAAGTGTGTTGTGTAAGCCAGAGTTTCTGTTTAATTTGGGGTGGTAAGTTTGCCCTTTCGCTCCGTTGCTCCCAAAGTCTCCCTCAGTCTATATTCTGTCAAAAACTATTTCACGCCGATATCTACTCTAGCTGTGCATCCAGCTTATGAGAGAAATCTCTGATGGCTGCACACCATGATGAGATATGACCCAAGTCCCGATGTATTAGTTCTAATTGGCAAACTCGTGCTTCGATGCTACTGGTATGTTCGAAGTACTTGAGGTATATACGCTGCAAGAAGATGCAAGGTGAGTCAATTCACTGGTGATTCCCGGATACTGGTGCATTAACGGCTTCAGGATCGGAACAGTAATCGCCATGCACTCGCATGCAAAGCGTGGGTGGTGTATGTGATGGTGCTATCAGGGAATGATAGTACCACACGGCGGACAGCATCAGTGGCGCTACAAGCTGGCCGTTGCCTGCCGCTGTGAGAACCTCACTGGAGTGCCGGAAAATGCGGTCACGTTTATCAGAATTCTGAAGCACTCCTACGACCAGGGCTGGGTAGAAGCTGGTCGGACTGCTGAAGAGCATGGAGAAGGCGACATCACATTCAAAACTCCCATTCAGGCATGGAGCGCGCCGAATGCATTCACGTGACGCGTGCAACATTGCTGCCACATATCACAACCAAGACCTTTAATGAAGCATAGTGCTGCATTGACATACTTGAGTGAGACGAAGTCTCTTCTTTTTTTTGAAAGCTGCAAACGATAATCTCTGCATCTTCTCAAATACACTGAGTTAGTAATATCAGCATTGCATTGTTGGATAGCTTGAATGCTTGATGCCATTATATGGTCATGATCACTTTGTCATCATTATTCTCTAACGGTGAATACAGTGGGTTGCGTGTACTAATTGAACATCAACCTAACTATACATGTATTGTGAGTGCGAAGGCGAGATTGAGATTGAGGGTGAGGGTGAGGTCGAAGCCAAGAGCAAAGGGGGAGGGAGGGTGGGTGTGGGTGTTGGAGGGCTGCGGCTACGACTGCAGCTGTGGCAATAGCTCTGACTGTCGTCATCATGTGAACCAGCTCTTCTGAGTACACGCTGCTCTGCTGCAGGTCGAGTACACATTGACAGAGAGTCAACATTTTGTATGGCATCTCATATCTTACATATCCGCGGACAAGGGAGCTGAGTACGTCATGGTGAGTCCCATATCTTATATCGTATATATCCGCAGACAGATTAAAGAGCTGAGTACGTCATGGTGAGTCCCATATCTTATATCGTACATATCCGCAGACAGATTAAGGAGCTGAGTACGTCATGGTGAGTCCCATATCTTATATCGTACATATCCGCAGACAGAGTAAGGAGCTGAGTACGGCATGGTGAGTCCTGCGCCTTCACAAAGAGTAGTATACCTACTTGCTATATGTCCGGTCACATTATATTATGGTTTATAATCCACGTTACATAATTATGCATACGAAGTAACAATCATAGGCACCGTGTCGTTCACACTCAATAATTATATCTTGGCACGCAAACCTCGTCCCGTCCACAGAGCGGGGGTGGCTTCCTGGGCCGCCTAGCCTGAAACGCCAGCACTACTCAGTTTTGAGTGCCACTCAAAAATAAACAAGGAAGCAGAAATAGAATGATAATGCGCATGCCTTTGCACAAGACAACCCTGCAAAAGTTTTGGCAGTTTTATGTTTTCATGTTCAATTCTGATTTACGATTAAGACTGTAAAGGGTTAGCCGGAGAAGCTTCGTGTATTAAGTCGCGGTCTCAGTCTACTATCAGATGCCTCTGTGTTGGCATATGCGGTAAGTGTGTTCCTTGTGGTAAGCCAGGGTTGATGGATGTTTAATGGATGCACTGATCGAGGCTAGCAGCTGTACTGAGCTTAAGACTGGCTGTGCAGCAGTAGCAACTCAAATACCTTTTTGAATAATTCACAAATTTTCAGCAAATAAAGGTTTTTAAATCAAGGTAAAATCAAAGCATACAATGATGGACTCAATCCATTGGGAGATTGATTCATACAGCGTGACAGTCGTCCAACCAATTTTTTGCTTTTCTCCTGAATCTATCTGTCTCTTATTTAACTCCGTTGCTGCTTGACTTTGTTGGATGACACTCTGTGCGGCAGTCACTGCTTGACTCTGTTGGATGACACTCTGTGCGGCAGTCAGTTCTTTAGTATAGCGTACAGCATAGCCTTTGTGAGAGACAGGCTCGGCTTGTGTTTGAATACCACAGTAGTGTTCCAACTCCGCCGGCTGATACATCCAACTGATGCTCAGGGAAGACGACCCATCGGAAGGGCCTATAGGTAGTTAAATACTGGCGGTGTATTTATTTTCAAAGTTATATATGACTTGGAAAGTTATCCTCCCACATAATAATCATTGCACAGTGATTTTGACATAAAGTTTCAACCTAAACACAACAAAGATGGATTACATGAAGACCGTGGAATTCTTGTAGTGAATAATTATTTGCCCAGCTTTGGTGTGCGGATTCTTTGTGTTTCACGTGTGTTACTTTGTCATCTGCTATGTATACGAGGGTGATATAGGTTGCCCACGCTTTGCTCCTAGGAGGGGGGCAAAGGACATTGTCTAGGGGGTTCGGACCTCTCCACCGCCCGAAACGGTCAATACCCCCACTGCTCGGAACGAATAAGTCTGGGGGGTGGCTTCAGACCCCCAGGATCCATAGTAAAGAAACCCCAAAGGAGACGAGATGCCCAAAACAGGCCGTGCAATGCGCCCACAGGTGTACGGCTGCCCTCGAGTGGTTCGTTATATGGGAGAACTCGTAGAGGTCTCGCTCGGGTGCCTTCGACACCGGTTTTAGGGCTTAGATAGAAACGTAACGTTTTCGTCGTGAATACGTGTCCCATGAAATTTGGTTAACACTATCTTGTAACTCAATGAAAACCTGGACAATTATCTAATCCAAAAGCGGTTTGTTCATGAATATTAAGAAATGCGCATCGTCCGCGGGTGAGGTCAAGATTGCAATGCATCAGGCTTGAAAAGATTCTTTCCAAGGATACCCTACTTTCATGCGCGGAAGGTGCGCAGTCAGGTATAATTATAAAACTGTCACGGTTTTGGTCTGGTTTTGATAATGTTCCCAGTGTTATTAACTTCCAAAGTTAGATCAGAATGGGAGATTAAGATCTAGCCCCTTAAATTGTTTCCGAAGGCGCCCGAGCACGATATAGGAACAAATTGATGCAGGCTGCCCGCCACCTTCCCGCCGTTCACGTCGCCATCATCACCCAAGACAATAGCCTGGCGTTATCATTGCATGGGGCACTCCCGCCCCCGTGCGGGGTTGGGTCTGGACCCCCCCACCGCCCAAAACAAAGTCTGGGGGGGTCCATCACCCCCCATGAGAGAAAATCGGGGTCTGGGGGGCGTCTGGACCCTCCCGCAACCCAAAATGGAAGTAAAGGGGGTAAATCCGATGTCCTTTGTCCCCCCGCCCCCCCCAGGAGCAAAGCGTGGGCGGCTATACAGGTTTCTACAGTAAGTCGTGGTCCGTGTTTACTATCGAATGCCTCTATTTCTTGGTGCATGCCGGCCGCTTTGTAGTAAGCCAGAGTGTAATTAAATAGGTGTATACAGTACATGCGCTCGCATTGTAAATCCCCGCACTTGAACTGAGCGCGTTAAAGTAGTGCCAGCCGATGCATGCTCTAATCAGCGCGATCAAGAACTCAGTATGCTCTTAGAAACCGTCCAGATACAAGGTGCACCTCACTTACATAGTGTGTTCATCCTGTGTACCTTCAAATTGGCACCCCTGTCAGTAGCAGTTGCCACCATCCAACCATTGACACACTCTCGATATCTCACTACAATAGTTTGTGGTTCCCCTATCCGAGGTGAGGTGTGCGTGCGGACTTGGTGATGCATTGGAGTGCTGTGTGGCTGGCGGCACCCTCAGGACCGCGGATACGTGCAATTCTCGCTTGCGGAGCTTGTGGTGGCGCCCAATATGGAGCTTGTGTTCCCGGTACTCAACACCAAAGGTCCTTATCACTCCTGCGCCTTGTTGGCTTCCTGGCAAAGATGAGAATGCACACCGCATGGGTGTGCGTCCTTCTCGAGCACTCGGTGAGGTCGTGAATTAGCTGCCAAGTAACACTCCAGACAGCACATAAGTTTGGGACCTCGGGTGAAACCTGTTGGAAATGTTTTTTTAAACAATAATCTGAAACACATTTTTGTCTGGCAAATTGGCCAAACGCTCGCCAGAGAGGACCTCTGCCCTGGTCCAGCGCTGCTATCTGCTAGCAAGGCTCGCCCCTCAAACAGCCCCTCAGGGCTTGAGGGGTGCTTTTGGCAACACGCATCACGCACCGGCAGCTTAGCAAAGCGGCTGCGGTTCGTTTGGGGGATCCTCAGCAAATGCGGATGTGGTAGAGCGCACCACAGGGCGCATGCTTATCATCGCCAAACCCGTCACCCGATTCCAGGACATGCTGCACCTGCACCTGGAAGGCGCCAGCTTGCCGCAGGGGGCGCTCTCTCTGAAGGGCCTGGCGACAGGGCATCGGGCTGAACCCTTTCTTGTTATCAGGTGTGTGTGTGTGTGTGTCTGCCGTGCATTCAGGAGCTGAGCACCACAAGGTTTGCGGAGTCTTTAATTAATTTAATTTGATTTAATTTAATTTAACCCCTGTGGAGCGGATGGAACCTTTTGCGAAAAACATATATTTTACAAATGCATTGTGTTCGTGGTATATGGTATCATGCTAGGTGCACGAGATTCGACATATGCTCCACAACCCATAGAAGGTCATGTTGAGCTATTGTATGCATGCGCACATGATATATACAAGGCTATATCGACAATATACAAGCAAAAAACACGCCGTTCCAGGAACCAAATTTGTGAAAATTGAGTTCTCGCAACCGCATAATCGAGTAATAAGTCATCCCACGACCAGAAAACAATCTCCTTTATTCATGTTTTGGAATAGGTAATGATGTTTTTGGTCAAACGCGTCGATATATCGAAATATTCAAGCAAGTAGGCCAAAAAAACACCAAAAAACAAGAAAAAAAACATTAGTTTTACAATGTTTTCCATACTTAACCCCTATGGAGCGGATGGAATTTTTTGTAAAATCCACATGTTTCACAAATATGCCGTTTTCACGGTGTATGGTATCTTGGTAAGTGCGTGGGATTCGTTACGTGTTCCACAACTCCTATATGGTGATGTTGGTATATCGAATGCATGATCACATGATATATACAACGATATATAAGCGATATACAAGCAAAAAAACACCTTTTCCAGGATTCAAAAGTGTGAAAAATTATTACTCACAGCCGCTTAATCGAGTATTAAGTCACCCCGCGACCATAAAACAATCGCCTTTACTAATGCTTTGATATGTGCAATGAAGGTTTTAGTCAAACGCATCAATATATCAAAATATTCAAGCAGTTAGGTGAAAAAAACACAAAAAAAACAACGAAAAAACATCATTTTCAAATGTTTTCCATACTTAAGGTTATATTGTGTGTGTTCGGAGGGAAACGACTGTTGGGAAAGTATATATTGCCCATATGAGATGCATGGTCATTTTTAATGATATTAATCATTGAACCGACGAACCCTTGTCGGTGGAAGGCATCTAAACCGCGATTTAGCACACTTTAAGATACTTTTGACACGATTTCCATGCCAAGAAATAGGCAACTTTGGGGATTTTCTTACACCGAAATTGCCCTTAGGTGAGATATATATAACAGGTATATGTGTATAATAAATTGTTGACTATCAGATATAGCTATCGCAACGGGTTTGCTAAGCTTGTATGGGCGATTTCGACAAGTGCTATCCTGCTAAGTAATGAATGCAAGTTTAGAGTTTGAAGTGGTTGTACCGTATACGGCTCCATAGGGGTTAAGGCGTAAATGGAGTGTTTTAAGCAATAAATGCATATCGGTAACGTATATATGGCCCGTATGAAGAGCATGGTGATGTGATATGATACAAACCATTGAACCGCCATACCCATGCCGATGTATGTCACCAACGCCGCGATTTCTCACACTTTAGGATAGATTTTACACATATTACATCCCATGACACGAGCAACTTTGGGGATTCGCTCACAACGAAATGCCCCGTGCGTAAGGTATATATAATAGATATATATGCAACATCCATTCTTGAGCATTAATGATACCTATCGTGGTGGGCGTGCGAAGCTTGGATGTGCGATTGCAACGAGTCATGACAGTTCGAGTTGTGAATGTACTATGATCTGAGCGGTCAAAGTGTTCGTATACGGTACAAACCGCTCCATAGGGGTTAATTTGATTTTTTAAAGAATCGACTCCCCGTAATGTGTGTATGCGATCGCTGCAGCTGCGGTATGAATATGTGTCCTCTCTCCAGCCCCAACCAACCAATGATCCACACCACATTCTTGCACTGGTGCACTGTTTGCTCTATAAACCACCTTCGTTAGATACTGCCAGGTCCACATCATGGAGTGTCTTAGATACTGCCAGATCCACGGCATGAAGTGCCTTAGATACTGCCACATCCACGGCATGGAGCGTCTTAGTAGATACTGCCAGATCCACACCATGGAGCGTATTAGATACTGCCACATCCACATCATGGAGCGTCTTGGATGCTGCCAGATCCACGGCATGGAGTGTCTTAGCTACTACCAGATCCACACCATGGAGCGTCTTAGATACTAGATACTGCCAGATCCACACCATGGAGTGTCTTAGATACTGCCAGATCCACACCATGGAGCGTCTTAGTGGCTACTACCCGATGGTCCTTACGGTAGGACCTAGAACGCTCTAGGTCCTACCATAAGGACCACTTTTTCAATAATTTTTTGAGGTGCCCTATTGGTATCGTGAATGGCTACCCTCCGGTTGATGGCATATTTAGGACTTGAACTCAGTCCCCTCTTTCCCACTTGCCGAGTTTTAACCCAAGCGGGATGCTACACTACCCGTATTAGGCACGGGTAGCGTAAAAAATTGTCGAGAACTTTTCTAAAGCCAAAAATCTCTTAAAATAATAGCACATCTTTCATAATTTTTCGCCGACAGACTATGGAGGCTGAGCATGCGTCCAATGATCCAGTAGCACCGTAGCATTATATACAATCATGTTTAGAATAGAGCACAAGTCGATAACCTCATAGCGGACATTTAGCTGCACCCCAATCAACCTGTCCCACCATTTTTAGTCAAATGTCATAAAATTTAAGGGCCAATTTTGGCTTTGGTCTGAAGTCGGGGATGCTATATTGAATGCGCACATGCCGCTTACACACTATTACCTCGCTATTGTCGCCATATAGACACAATAATTGAATTTTCGAGCCATCTACATAGGCAGAATGTGCGATATTTTGGCGTGTATTCATCGTTGATCCGTAGGAAGGGCATTATTATTTTGGGCGATTTAGTGCCTTTTCCAGCTTTGACAGCCAATGCTGCTTCAACCACTATTTTGAGGGCCAAGATGAACTCGGATGGAATTTTTGACAGGACACTACGGAAAGAGCAGCTCGAGAACTTGACGACATGTTTCTCGAAATTTTCGTAGGACCTATTGTGAAGTGGATAGCCGGGCTTAAATGTAGGTCCTTATGGTAGTACCTAGCTTTTTTTGCTGAAATTTGAAAAAAACCACCACCAACGCGTGCGCAATTTAAGCACTCCAAAGGTCACCCTATGCATGCAACCACAACTTGAAATATTCATTTGACTCATAAATAGGATGGGTGATCGCACGTTGAACCAATTAAGTGATGTTTATGCGAGGAAAACACATTTGCACGTAGGTCCTTATGGTAGGACTTTGAATTTGGGTAGTAGCCATTAGATACTGCCAGATCCACGGCATGGAGTGTCTTAGCTACTGCCACATCCACACCATGGAGCGTCTTAGTAGCTGTTGCCACATCCACGGCATGGAGCGTCTTAGATACTGTCACATCCACGGCATGGAGCGTCTTAGTAGATACTGCCACATCCACCATGGAGCGTCTTAGATACTGCCAGATCCACGGCATGGAGTGTCTTAGATACTGCCACATCCACACCATGGAGCGTCTTAGTAGCTGTTGCCACATCCACGGCATGGAGCGTCTTAGATACTCCCACATCCACACCATGGAGCGTCTTAGTAGATACTGCCACATCCACACCATGGAGCGTCTTAGTAGATACTGCCAGATCCACACCATGGAGCGTCTTAGTAGATACTGCCAGATCCACACCATGGAGCGTCTTAGATACTGCCAGATCCACACCATGGAGCGTCTTAGTGGCTACTACCCGAT
>LGRX02013946.1:13567-36135 GCA_001247695.2 Cymbomonas tetramitiformis
GTCTTAGATACTGCCAGATCCACATCATGGAGTGTCTTAGATACTGCCAGATCCACGGCATGGAGCGTCTTAGATACTGTACTGCCAGATCCACGGCATCCCAATTTTAGAATACTCCGCTATCTGATGAGTTTCGTGGGAGCTAAGGAGTGGGAAGAATACCCAATTTTAGAATACTCCACTATCTGATGAGTTTCGTGAGAGCCAGGGGATGGGAAGAATACCCAATTTTAGAATACTCCGCTATCTGATGAGTTTCATGAGAGCTAGGAGATGGGAAGAATACCCATGTGACATGTGTAGGAATAGTGAATATAAAGCTCGATGGATATGGGCCTTACACCTAACACGCGTGTGTGCCTGAGCCTTACACCTGACATGCGCGCGCGCCTGCTGATTGGGGCGCCTGCTGAGTGTGTTTCTTCCTAGGGCTGTGTGTGGAGGTGGAGGGGATGTTCATGGACGATTCATTGCAATTATTGTTGATTCACTTTCTTTCAGTGGCTGCTGAGCAAGGGACTTTTGGCTCTTTCTTTCAGTGGCTGCTGAGCAAGGGACTTTGGCTGTTTCTTTCAGTGGCTGCTGAGCAAGGGACTTTTAGCTCTTTCTTTCAGTGGCTGCTGAGCAAAGAGGACTTTTTTGGCTCCTTTCTTTCAGTGGCTGCTGAGCAAGGGACTTTGTTTTTCTGTTTCTTTCAGTGGCTGCTGAGCAAGGGACTTTTGGCTGTTTCTTTCAGTGGCTGCTGAGCAAGGGACTTTGGCTGCTTTTTGAATAGCGCCTCATGCACCATCATTTTGAAACTGATGTGTATATACGCATGCACCCGTGGTGCACGTGAAGGGGGGGGGCTTGGGTGCTTGTTTCATCATGGGACGTGCTGAACACTGATCAGTAAACCGACCTACATCGATCAAGCTAGCCTGGCGGAGGAGGGAGACAGCCCTCCAGGCGCCTGGCTTCCGCTGGCTCGCACCGAGGTAAGCAACCACTGAGCCTGGGACATGCTACGAGATTGTGGACGAATTTGGGCAACACAATGATATAAGAGCACCCATGATGCATAAATGGGCCCTGAGAAAAACGTCAGGACGGTATCGCCATCAACACACACACACACACATGCGTGTGTGTGTTTGCTTATCCGTGCGACTCCTTTGGCACCCCGAAGCCACAGGAGACTGCACTATGTACCCACGCCGGGGATCAAAGGATTCAGCACACACTTCGGAACACTCATCCGGATTCTCCGGAGCTCAGTAGTGAAGAATGGGACCCCCTAAGCCTCGCTGAGCCACCCGAGCCCCTCTGCATCTGCACCGCCAGGGCACTGCCGCCTTGTGTGTGTGCATCTATATATGAGTCACACAACGTGTGCCGCATTCCACAAGTCCGCTTGCAGGCCTCGTTGCGCCACGGGATAAGCGTCATGTTTTGTCACGGTCTGGATGATCCTGGATGCCTTTGACATATGGCGTCGTGTCCGTGCATTTGTATGTAATGTGATGGTGTTTTTTGAGTGATATAATATGTGTGTGTGTGTGTGTGTGTGTGTTGGGTATCTATTATGTATATATATTTTTTTATATTCTGTTTGCACGTTACGTTCCTGTGAGTGGCGTGGCAGGGTGTATATGAAAATATTGAGTATACATATATTCTGGATACACCTTGTTGCGCAGCAATCGAATCGCAACAAGGGCACCTACAAAAGTAAGCCCTGGGACACTTCAGGACGGTAACATCCACCGTGGGAGGAGAAACCAATATGCGTCCGACTATATATAGGGCAGGAAAGTGAGTATATATATATATATATATATATTGTATCACTCTGAAAACACCACCACTATATAATATAGTAATATATTATATAATATTTAGTTGATAGTATCAACTACTTCTTCTACAACAAGGATCGAGTGCTGCACGTGGGAATTGAGGTGTGCCCACTTGTTGCATGTCTTGAGAGTATAAGGGGCATAATTTATCCTACATCTGATCGATATATACATAGTTTTTCCCCCTTCACAGTGGGGGATACCGTCCTGAAGTCTTCCAGGGCCTGCTGTTTTAGTGGGTGCCTCTGTTTTACACATTGTGATCCCTTATACACACGGTGTTGCAGAGTGTATACAAAAGATCATAGAATGTACGTTGAGTTGATGATATGAAAGTATTCCTCCCACGGTGGCTGATGCCGTCCTGAATTCTTCCAGGGCCTGCTTAGTAGGTGCTCTATTTTGCACATTGTGTTCCCGTGCGCGTCGCAACAGGGTGTGTATATATAGTATGTTGAGTGAATAGTTTCTTATACTCCCTGTCGCGCCGCGCACGGGTACACAACGCTAAAACAGGGGCACCCACTGTAAAGGGCCCTGGAAAACCTCAGGACGGTATCAACTACCGCGGGGGGATTGTGTCAACTCAATATACTGAGCAAGACAGTGCCCCGATTAATTCCACAAATGTGATAAGTGGGCACACCTTAGAGCCTTGGAGTTACACTTTTGAGGAAGTCCGTAAAGTACACCTCCTTGTCCTTACAAACAAGTTATAAAATATATCCAATATAAAATACAAATCTGCTCAAAACTTGGGACTTTGAGAGTACGCTTACGGAACGAACTCTTAGACAACAAGAATGAGCTAACCACAACCCCCCAAAGCTTTTTAACAAAGAATGTTGTGCACATCTTGAAAGATCTTGTGTAATCTTAATTATCAATCAGTTAATAATCATTGCTGACTAGCTTTCAAAAATATCTAGTCAAAGATGAGTCATCAATAATAAAGTTTAAGTTGTCAAATATATGACTAATTAAAAGTTAATGATAAATGTGACAAAGTGCCCAACTTAGACAGCGAGTTGTCTTAATCAGAAATCAACAATTGTAAAGTATAGGGAACACCATGATATGTCATATCACATTATGTCATATAAAAAATTGACCTTGAAAATGAAAATAAAACAAATCTGATGACAATAGTGAAATAAATTATGAAGCAATGAAAAGAGTCGAAATTAATGAATATCGACTAAATAAATTCAAGATTAAAAATGCACCAAAAACAAATAGTTGTAATCAATAATAAAAAACCCCAAAACATCCCACTCACCCTAAAATAAATAATGCAATGGGTGGGTGGAGTATATATAAGGAGTGTGTAAGCATAAAATGTAGTAAGGACAAAAGTGTAACACAAGGAGTCCTGAAGTTAATAACGTTCCGCCCTCACGGTTCAGATAAGTTAATAAAATAAGGTGATACCACTATCATCATAAGTGGAAAACACTATCTTTATTTAAATGACTTAATTCGTGCTTTCAAAATTCTAATATTTTTAGCACGCCTGCGTGCACGAGAAGCTTCACGATTGCATTGTTCTTGTTCAACAAATGAAGCATTAAATCTATTTGCAGCATTATTCGCTAAAGAGAGCCAATGCATATTACACAATGTATAGTGTAAATATGTATCACGACGGTCAATACACCAAGCAGCATGACAATCAGCATAACCAGGTTTAAATCCACAAAGTGATGGCAAAGTAAATGCATAGGCAAAGAAAGCAAAAGGATCAAAAGCATGTTCATCAAATATAGTGGGTGAGTAAAATCCTAAAAAGGCGGGATCACACATAATATCAAAACCACATCCTTGTTTAACATGATGAATACGTTGTATCATGTTAACAAAATTATTTCTCAAAGGATGCTCACAATTTATCGCTATGTGATTCGGAATACTTCGTCCAACACCCGAAAACACTAGAGGAGCTTTATCAACTAGAGGTGTGATATATTGTAGAAGAACCTTAAGCTCAGGTCTTTGTTGAGTGAATAGTGATACATACTGACGTGTTGTACTTCAGATACGTCAAGCATATTGAAGTGTGTGCCCACTTGTCGCTTACATTGTGAGATTGACCGGGACCGTATCTTTCCACACATTGAGTTGGATTGCACAGCTTTCCTTCCCCGTGGTGGCTGATAACATCCTGAAGTTTCCTAGGACCTACTTTTGGGTGCCCCTGATTTACACGTTGTGATCCCGTGCACGCCATGGCAGGGTGTATACAGAATATTCCATCTATAGACATACTATATTTGTTGTATCGTAAGTTGCAGCATCAACCGACTGGCTGTACAGCGCCATCTTCTGGATTACTCCCTTAGGCTGCTGGTTTTCTGCCCACGGTGCCTCTGTGTAGCCTGTGTATGTTTGTTGCAAACCCTGTTGGTATTCGATGCACTTTAAATAAGCAGCAGGAGATAACGTCAGCCGTTTGACTAAGTTAGCTCCCTGCTAAGCTCCGAATTTATCAGAGGCATTCTCATGCTAGATGGATGATCCTCATATGGCTGAGGAGTGCTGACGTGTCTGAGGAAGCACGGTGGGACATTGCGGCCTGGAAGAGGCTGAAGAAGCGCGGGAAGGAGGCGGTGCACTGGGAGCCTCTTCGCATACCTGTCAAGCCAATGTGCGAGCAGAACTACGAGCAGATCGTCAGACTGGAGCTGCATGACGCCCGCAAATGGAGCTCAACCAACAAACAATTCTGCCGGTCGCGGGATGACACTGGGTGATCACCTGGCCTTATCACGTGACTCCTGCAGCCTTTCGATGATGCTTTTAGTGTCCTCGCAGGTCCGCCATTGAGAATGATGCTGTGAAATCCCGATGCACCGCTCGCGGCGCACTGAGGGCCCTCCGGCATGCACACTCCACCAGCACACACAGCGCTGCCATGATCAAGCTAAATACACTCCGGCAATCAATAGGCTCTTTGAATATACTCTGGCTTACTACAAAGCACTGGCATACAATATATAAGTAAGCTCTTTGCGGCAACTAATATACCTAAACTCAAGTAGCAAACCTGAGGCACACATATTAGACACGACAGCAAAACCAAATTATAGTATTCACTCAAGCTTACCACCACACATTGTGCAAGTTTGTACCAAGCAACACAGGTATCCGATAGTTAAATCAGACCGTGATAATCATGACGCGTGTCGACAGGGCAAACAAGGCTACACACCAAGTGATTCACAGTGTGAAACACACCTACTGTAGGTATGAGCGAAGGTCGCTGCATACTCAGATTATAGTAGCATGCACCACGTGACGATGCGTAATTACACGCGTAATACATATCACGTTATGAACAGCAAAATTAACTACCTAAGATGAGAAAGGTGTAGCCATGTAACATCTCCTCATTGGTGCAACACGCGTGTATTCTAGGCATTAATCATACACGAGTCTGGACTGCAATTACTTTGCGGCCTCTTCATTGTGAAAAGAGGCATTTGCACTTTATTTGCATGTTTGTCTAAAAATTGATTTTCGGTCATTTGGGGTTGAGTCATTTTTATGCTGCATTGAGAAATATTGAGGAAAATTGTCATGTCTAATATCACTCTCTTGCTTCGTGCATGCCAGTCGCTTTGTAGCAAGCCAGAAGAGTGTAATTGATATCCGAATATCACTCATTTATGGTTTTCAGAATAAAAGCTTACACAGAAATTTGAACCTGGCTTTGCCTTTTTGTAAAAACGAGCACAAATACAGGAATATCGTTTTCCTCGGTGCTCGCTATCATATATTTCTTTCAAATTAACCCTTTATATTACGTGTCACACAGCATTGCATTGACATGCACACACAGCAAGCATGCACATACACGCGCAGGCAGGGAGCAGGATGGTGGTCCTGAGCGCTGGCTTGGTGGTGGAGAGATGGCTCGGGCAGCTTAGTTAGAGTGCAGAGGTGCACCGGATTCAGTGGTGTAGCTTCAGTGCGCATAAAGAGCAGTCACAGAGAAACTCGGGTGACCCAGTGAAGCTTAGGGAGTCTAGACTCCCGCTTGTTCTTCACTGGTGAGCTCCGACAAATCCTGATTCCGAATTGTGTGCTGCATGCTTATTTTGTTCCCCGGTGTGGAAACATGGATTGTTCTTCACTCTGGCTCACCACCACGCATTGTGCGATTTGTCCCAAGCAACCAGGGCATCCGATAATTACATCAGACTGTGCTAAACATGACGCGTGTCCCGGCGCGATAGAGGCATACAAGGCCTCACACAAAGCAATGCACAGTGTGAAACACATTAGTACCATCAACAAAGTAATATCGAGCAAGATATCACGTGTGTATGCCTAACAAATGCCGCGCTACAAGCACGTGCCTGCAAGTTGGCATATCAATAATGCGCACCCTAGCTTAAAAGATAAAATTCAAAATAGTTCCTTGGTGATCGTTGTGATCGTGATCCTTGGCAACAGTCTGTCCACATGTGACCATGTATACGAAACGCGCGTCTTTTCACAAGTCGTATGGAACATGACTGCCACTGCTTATTCTGAGAAGTGAAGTATTTTTTCTGACCGCAGGTCACTCGGTACAAGTGAACTGAGTATGGGGTGGTGGGGGGGTGAGCCCGCACAGAATGGGCACGGACAGGGACCTGGTAGCGGCTGCCACATTGCCAGTGTACGAGTTGCTGAACCCAGAACTCATTATGCCACTGCAAGATCCTCACTGCACGCCGCATGAGGCGGATGCGCAGGAAGATGATTCGAGCAGCAAGGCCCATCTGCGCCACTACCTTCGCCCTAGGATTTGTGTGGAGCCTACCTTTGTGCAGTGTCTGTACGCTGGTGTCCATCTCAATCTTGGCTTCGCTGTTGACTTCTCCGAGGCTGTGGTAAGCGCTCTCCACACACTGACCTCTCTCGGTGATTATTGTCACCAGGCCCTCGTATCTCAGCGGGCTCATCATGGCAAGCAGCTTACTGCACTAAGCGAGCTAGTAAGCTTCCACCAGCGGACAATAATAGATTTGTACTAGCCTCCCTCCTTCACATCATTTTCTTTTCTGTAAAATTATTACAATAAATTTTGGTTGTGCAAACCACACGGTGGCCTTATCAACATTTACAAGGCTTAACAGACCCGCGGAGTGCCGTAGTCCTTGCAGCTTCACTCCGGGAGTAGGCCGCATGCTGTGCTGTTGTCACTTTGAATGGTGTAAAGGTTGTGACAAGGGGCTATACCCGCTGCTACTAAGCACGTAGCTGTAATAATATATTTATTTTGACTGACAAAAAGTGGAAACTCCAACGACTGAAACACATGAAACACTATCTCGTGATGTCACTTGGCCGTGCGCTTCGCTAAGTGCGCCGCAGCTCTGCGCTCCTGGCAAGGCACCGCGCCCTCGAGGCGGCGGCTGCCCCCAGCTGTGTTTCATCGGCGATCTGTGCAACGCGTGTGCGTGAAGGGTGATGGGTGGGACTATGCCATCAGGGTTTTCACCATCACGGCAAGCCGCCAAGCTCGCCAAAGACTGGTTGCTTCTATACGCGGCCTGACCAGCACCATCGCGCTGACTGGTATGGGTCGCTTCGGAGTGGCTACCATGCCCGGGTGCGATGTCTGCTGCAGCACCCTAGAAACTGGTGACAAATGCTGTGGTTATTGCTGCTGGAACAGACAGACTCGTGTGCCTCTGCAGGCACGAGTGCGCATGTGACATGTACTTGTCCCATTCTCAAAAGGCTGAGGGCCTGCTGCTAGTC
Organism: Cymbomonas tetramitiformis; assembly: GCA_001247695.2. NCBI lineage: Eukaryota > Viridiplantae > Chlorophyta > Pyramimonadophyceae > Pyramimonadales > Pyramimonadaceae > Cymbomonas > Cymbomonas tetramitiformis. The sequence goes on from LGRX02013946.1 coordinate 21,157, forward strand.
GCAGAGCCGAGATTGCCACAGCTAGCCTAGAATTGTGAGTGGCTGCCTACGCCTTGCTGGAGGAAAGTCGGCTTTGTCGCTGCGGCCAAAATGATGTATGAGCTATGAGGGTAGTACCCATCTGCCACGTGCCATTTGCCGATGCGGCTACAGTGATGGCCCGGCCCACTTGTAGCAGGTGTGTTATTTTGACAAATGGCCCATCACAGTGGCTGCAGAGTACAGGATTACAATGTAGGCTACAGCGTAGTTCAGGGGCTGGTGTGTTTATGTCACATAGCTTGTCACCATATTTTCATTGCATATATGGTACATCAGTGCCACCGCACAAGCGATGTGTATGATTGTATGCGACATGTTTACAGTCATGTGCATGATGTAAGTTGCGGTCAGTGTTTACTATCAAATGCCCATTTTGTTTGGTGCATGCCAGTGCTGTATGGTAAGCCAGAGTGTATTAAAGTTGTTACCTCATTGTATGTACTAGCCCCAAGCTACGAGACAGCCCGCGGTTCGCAGCATGACGCCGTGTCATACTGCGGCAACGATGACTTGAGTAGGGAGGTATTTGCATTGCGTGCCTTGCCTGTTCTTAGCGTCACTTTGAGGTCCACATTTCTGCATGCTGAGCACTGCGCGGACACCGCACTTTATCACCTCCAACTGATGATGGCATCAGCAACTATCAGAGCTGCTTGGCTGTCAATCCGATGCTAATAACAGCATCACTGCAATTTCCCTGAATTACAACCTGGAGTACCTCCTGAATAATGCAACATTCCAAGAATATGTATTTCGTTGTCATTTTCCGCATTCCGTAGCTCCATAGCTCCGTAATTCGCACAGGCGCCGCGGGGGCAGCAAGGCTGCCTCATCATAGAGGTCCAGCTCCACAAATTTCCCCGTTAGCACAGGCAAGGTGGACAGATACCTTCATACAAATATGGTAAAAGATTGCCAAGGCAGTTTTAAGTACACATGCTGCACAGCTGCACAACATAATCCGAACCAATTAGTTTACTCGCCGCACTGCTGGAAAGCAGACAACCTCGATTATTGTATGGCGTATTTCTCAGGAAGTGATACATGTCTCATCTCACTTCCTTAATACATGTCTGATATCTTGGTGATGTACCCCCGCCTGATGTATTCTTCCCCCCTTTCTCTCATCGGTTGATCTGTATGGTTGCATTTGACTGCTCTCTCACAATTCAGCCCACTGCTTGGTTGCCTGCCCAGCGGGCGCACCACCACGAGCATCAGCAACGCCGCCATGATGCTGTTGGGACGCCGGTGCAAGAGGCGATGATTGCTATGTATGCGGTGCTTGGGGACCTCAGCCGCGAGGGTGAGGTGCATGCCTTCGGGTATGGCGCAGCCGGGTCGGACTGCTTCCCACTGAATATTGGAGGCGAGGGTACTGCAAAGGAGAAGCTCCCCGGGCCGCGCACCTTTGTGATGTCCAGCGTTGAGGACGTGCTCAAGGGCTACGAGCAGGCGTGCATGCACGTTCAACCGAGTGCACGCGGCAAAAAGTACAGCTTGAAGGAGATTCTCCTCCGATTCCTAGGCAGTGCAAAACAGGTGACGTGGCACCAGGGTTTGTAGCTTTCCCAGTTTCACTTTTCAGCTGCCGTTGGCGAGGCAAGTCAGCCAGCTTTTTCAAAGCTGCAAACCCAAAGTGTGGACTAGTGAGTGTGACAGAATTCTTGAAGACCCTCGCTTTCTTGGCTCGCTCCTTACCTCTCTAATTTTTTGTGCGTTCCGGACGTGGCAAATTCATCAGCTTGCTTTCGGCACGAACTGCTGTGTACTTTGGCCCCGGAGCATCCCGGTGGTACCGTCAGCAACATCAATAACACGGCAGATTCCATCGGTGGATACCCGCATGGACATGAATGCTTAACTGAATGCTTGTGCGTGTTGCTGCATTCGTAGCCACCACAGCACGTTATTCTGCAGCAGTAATACGCACGGCACTACCGGTGCTCGGGGCAAGAGCCCATCTGTAATGAGAGAAACACGGATAGCAATGCGAGCCTCGCACCAGGGGAGTGTGCGATGCAAGATAGTGCCGGCTCTTGCAGTGATACTTCATCAGGACCGTTGATGCAGCTTGGGAGCACGGCGATGCGGGCAGGATGTGCAGCAGGGTGTGCAGCAGGGTAGAAGACATTACACGTATATGCTGATTAGCATATTGCTCTATATCAACTCCCGCCACCGCTGCTGCTTCTAGCGCCGCCGCCGCCGCCGCTGCTAGCGCCGCAGTGTGCTGCTAGCACTGCTGCTGCTGCTGCTCCTCCTCCTCCTCTACTGCTACCACTACCACCGCTGTTGCTGCTGTTGCTGCTGCTGCTACCACTACCACCGCTGCCGCTGCCGCTGCCGCCGCTGCTGCCGCTGCCGCTACTACCACTGCCACTGCTGCTTTGTCTACTGCTGCAGCGGCGGCTGCTGCTGATACAATAACTACTACTACTACTACTACTACTACTACTACTACTACTACTACTACTGTCTATTCTGCGAAAGGCGGGTTAACCCACCGTACCACGTTGTTACGGCGGGTTACCAATACCTAGGCCTTTCTACGATATCGCGCGCGTAATTGACTCCGGGCAAAAAGTAGGAACAACAGGCGTTTATCAACCCTCAAAATTACCCAAAAAAAGTTGGCAGAACTCCAGACACTTTGGTCTGAGGATTGGTAATCGACTTCGGGCAAAAAGTAGGAACAACAGGCGTTGATCAACCTTCAAAATTACCCCCAAAAAGTTGGCAGAACGCCACACATTTTGGGCTGAGGATTGGTCTATACCGATAGGGAAGTGCTCTAGATCGAAACTTAAGGTCACAAAACATAAAACTTCCTTCAAATATTGTCACTTAGTGCCTTGGGACCACCACGTAGCCTACGCGGAGCAACAATAAACGAAGTTAGGGATTAACCCGCTGTAATTTTCGGGCCAACCCGCCCTAACTTTGAACGCCATTTCAGCCCGGTATACCCATCCAAGTAGCAGAAATTAAAGTTTCCACACACAAAACTAACTACAATCAACATTGCCAAGCATGGGTTTTATGCGATATCTCGAATTGTTGTGGATATTAGAGTGCTCGAATATCGCTCTTAGGTATTGTTAACCCGAGCAGATTTTTCGTCAAAACTTGCGAGTCAGTGAGCGTCGAAAAGGGGGATTCCACTAGCTGAGCACGCGCAAACTCACTCGAAAGTGTGGCATACTTCCCTTTTGAAATTTTCAACAGGTGTAAGGCCGATGTAACACCTCCCAACACCTGTCTCAGCTGTATCTCAAGGCTCGCAAAAAGTGGTTCAGTCAGCTGATTTTTACGACCAGATTTTTGAACCATACTGAACGCTGCTCGTCTCAAAACGCGTATCAAAATACACCTGAAAAATACAGTAATAAAACCATACGAGCGGAAAAAATGCCACTCATTATCATAAATTTATCGCGATAAAGAAACAATAATTGCGGCTGTAATTTTCCCGGAGAGGTGCATGCCTTGACCAGTCGGCGAAAAGTGTACTACTACTACTACTACTACTACTACTACTACTACTACTACTACTACTACTACTACTACTACTACAACAACAACAAGGGAATAGCTTACTCATGGAGAGAATATCAATGTGGGCATTTTTTTAAATGCATACAACAGCAAGATTAGTAGTTAATGTAAAGCATTGGTTGTCATTACAGTAGGGCATAGAGATAATGGTTACTTACTACCGGGCGTAGCAAGTGTGCTGTGGGTTTATAGCAGGACAGTTTGCAATACAATGTGCTGGTGCTCATGACGCATGGGGGAACATATGATAATGACACGGTCGAAGCCATTGTGGAGGCATCGTACCTCCCTATCACCATCCTCGTGCTGGGATTGTCAACCAATCCAGAGTCTGAATACAGCCACTTCATCAAGCTCGACAGGTTGGTGCTATATCACACTTTTCCGCGGCCTAACACGTGCAATGAGTGGCGGAAGTGACACCGTGACTGTCACTCCCTAGTTCTGTACTCTGTACAGGGTGTCAGTCTGTAGGGTTTTGGCTTACGCCGATAGCGAAGTTTTATCCAATACAGAATTAAGACAAGTGAAAGCATTCTGACTGTTCGTACAATATATAATCGGGACTATATATCTGAAAACGAGTGGGTTTATAACCGGACCATCGGACTCATTGCTTCCATCATTTCTGCCTTCAGTGTGGCTTGTACCAAATTGGGTAAGGTAAATCCTACTAACGGGCACCATGTGGGAAGGTGATGTGTCATATTGCAAATGTAAATTACAATCTAACCTGACCAGTTTGTTTGTGATATCATCATCTCACCGGCAAATTCTCGTGAGATTGTGTCTTCAGTATTCAGTTTCAGTATAATTCAGTATTCAGTATATTATTATCAGAGTCATAAGGACTTTTATTAAGCCCCACACCCCTCGTCACGTGATGCATACGACTATAATTTGAATATGCAGCAACCTTCACGCATACCTATGTGTGTTTCACGCTGTGAATTGCTTCGAGTGTAGCCTTGTATACCCTGTTGCGCTGGGACATGCGTCGTGATTATCACGGTCTGATTTAATTATCGGATGCCTCTGTTGCTTGCTGGTACAAATCGCACAGTGCGTGGTGGTAAGCCAGAGTGAATACTATAAGCCCCACACCCAAAGAACAGGTGTCTCCTTTTATTCTCCTTTATTTATTGTAAACATCAGCATCCTTGAAGTAACGTATCATGATAATGTATCAAATGAAGGATCATGTTTTCCATTAATGATGACAAAGGTGGCAGGGTGTATATAAAAACATTAATGATGACAAAGGTTTCACCTTGCTTCATTTATTTATTTATTATTGAATTTTATTGGCATATATGAACCGTGAGGGCGGAACAACGTTGGCTTTTGGCCGTGTAACAACGTGTAACAAAAGTGTAACCATTTGTTACACTTTTGGCCTTATAACATGATAGCTTACACACTCCGTATACATATTGCACCCACCCAAAGAATTACTTCATTTATTTTGGGCGGGTGGGATTTTGGGTTTCTAATAATGATGCAATTACAATTGTTCGTGTGCTTTTCAATCTTGAAATTTATTGATTGATATTGATTATTTATGGAATGACATTGATTTTTCAGTATCATATTAAATTCTCAATCCTTGACAATGATTATTCTTTCATGTTTCATTCTTTGAAGTAGATCAATGTTCAACTGGTGACAATTGTTGAATTGATGACGTGTCTTATCCATTTTAGGATCGTTCAATATTTGCACAATACTTTTTGTTATCTAAAAAGCTTTGGGTGTGTGTTGACTTGTTCATTCTTGTTCTTCGAAGAGTTCCGTAAGTGTACCCTCAGAGTCACAAGTTCTAAGCGGATTTGCATATAATACATAATATGATATCATCTGTATATAGGGATGTGGTGTATTTCTTGTACAACCTGAAAGTGTACTGTAACTCCAAGGGGACTCAAGGTGTGCCCACGTGTCACATTTGTGGAATTGACTGGGCCACTGTCTTGCTCTATATATTGAGTTGACATCAATTTATTGCCCCCGCAGTGGATGATGATACCGTCCTGAAGTCTCCCAAGGTCCATTTTTGTGGGTGCCCCTATTTTGCGCGTTCCTGTGCATGGCGCGACAGGGTATATGTTGGAATAATGTATCATGAATAATTAACTATAGAGAATACACTTGCTGTAGACTGTGAAACTGAAAACTGAAGCTACAATCTTACCAAAATTCGCTGGCAAGGTAATTATGATGACATGTCGCAAAATAACTGGTCAAGTCAGGTCGCAATTTCTGTTCGCAACATGACAGATGACCTTCCCATCATGGTGCCCGATAATAGGATTTACCGCAAGTTGGTGCAATGGTGCACTATTGACACTATATTCACGCTTTGCGCTGGGCGGCCCTGTGTGTATAAATGTGCTGTTTTGATCTCGATGCGCAAGGTGTACTCATCAGGTGGCGCCGCTCCCCACTGGTCGCGCCAAGCGGTACGCCACATCAGCGCAACAATGTGCATTTTGGGATCATTCCCGAGGCAAGCTCCATGGATGTGAAGATCCAGGAAGCTGCTAAGCTGGCGAGCCACATTGCTGACGACATGGAGCACTACTACAGCCTGTGTGCGCCGCCTGACCTCCTAGGTAACACACCCGGCGCCGCAAAGCTTATTTGTAATCGGGTTTATATTATTCTAGGAGCTTATGATGATAGTGGTATCACCTTATTTTATTAACTTATCTGAACCGTGAGGGCGGAACGTTATTGACTTCAGGACTCCTTGTGTTACACTTTTGTCCTTACTACATTTTATGCTTACACACTCCTTATATATACTCCACCCACCCACTGCATTATTTATTTTAGGGTGGGTGGGATGTTTTGGGGTTTTTTATCATTGATTACATTGTTTTTTGGTGCATTTTTAATCTTGAATTTATTTAGTCGATATTGATTAATTTCGACTTTTTTCATTGCTTCATAATTTATTTCATTAATGTCATCAGATTTGTTTTATTTTCATTTTTAAGGTCAAAATTTTTATATGACATAATATGATATGACATATCATAGTGTTCCCTATACTTTACAATTGTTGATTTCTGATTAGGACAACTCGCTGTCTAAGTTGGGCACTTTGTCATATTTGTCACTAACTTTTAATTAGTCATATATTTGACAACTTAAACTTTACTATTGATGACTCATCTTTGACTATATATTTTTGAAAGCTAGTCAGCAATGATTGTTAACTGATTGATAATTAAGATTACACAAGATCTTTCAAGATGTGCACAACATTCTTTGTTAAAAAGCTTTGGGGGGTTGTGGTTAGCTCATTCTTGTTGTCTAAGAGTTCGTTCCGTAAGCGTACTCTCAAAGTCCCAAGTTTTGAGCAGATTTGTATTTTATATTGGATATATTTTATAACGTGTTTGTAAGGACAAGGAGGTGTACTTTACGGACTTCCTCAAAAGTGTAACTCCAAGGCTCTAAGGTGTGCCCACTTATCACATTTGTGGAATTAATCGGGGCACTGTCTTGCTCAGTATATTGAGTTGACACAATCCCCCCGCGGTGGTTGATACCGTCCTGAGGTTTTCCAGGGCCCTTTACAGTGGGTGCCCCTGTTTTAGCGTTGTGTACCCGTACACGGCGCGACAGGGAGTATAAGATATTATTCTAGGAGCAAATATTGATTGTACCGGGAACATTCGACTTTTGCTATATATTTCAGGAACAATGCATATTTCTGTAGCAAATATTGATTGTTTCCGGTACAATTAATATTTGCTACATAAATATGCAATTTCTTATATATTTTCGGAATAATGAATATTCCTGGCGCAAATTCTGATTGTACCGGAAACAATGAAAAAACTAATAGGTTTTCGGTGCAAAAACGTAGATTATAGAAGCATAGCTGGCGATGGCAGTGGGGGCGGTGCGCGGGCGGTGCGCGGGTGATACTCGGGCGGTGCGTGGGCATCAAGCGGGGACGTCTCAGCGTCTCAGCATCTTAGTAGTGATGCTGAGACGCAGATCCCCGCCCCGTCACCCCACCGTCAACCTCCTCCCCACCTACCCACCCACACCCACCCTCCCTGGCCCATGCACCGCGCAAGTACCACACGTGCAACGCCCCCACCGCCAGCGCCAGCTATGCTTCTAGAATCTACGTTTTTACACCGGAAATATATAAGTTTTTTCATTGTTTCCGATACAGTCAACTTTTGCACCGAAGAGCTTTTGCACCGGAAATCCGCGCTGGAAGCGAGGTGTCATGGTTTGCACCGGAAATCATCAAAATTTGCTCCCGGAAAATTAAAACCTTTTGTAATCACGAGCCCCTCGCATCTGAGTGGGTGCTCCATCATTAAATACCTAAATTGACCTGCATGTAGCCCACCTTTGGCGCTGCTGGGAGAAGTGCAGGTGGCTGCCTCACGCCACAATGAGAAGTCGTGTGCTAGTGGGAGAGAGGCGCAAACACACGTGACAATACATGAATTAAGCATCAACCATGTTTACCACGACGCACTTACCACGTGTACCAAGCACAAAGTCATCTAATACTGGGCACTGACCACAATTCAATACATGACGCTTCTCACAGCGCGAACAAGGCATACAAAGTTGCATTGGCAATTCACGATCGCGAAGATACACAAAATGTAGATTAATTACAATACTGGTTTGTAACGATATAGTATACCCACAGCATCCTCTTCAGACTGAGATGAATGTAAACACACTGACATTAGTGTAAAGAATGTCGTGTGCTAGCATATGACGATGCATATTGAGGCGTATCCTGATATTATGCAATGAATCTCTTCCCCGGCTTAGTAACAAATATATGATATTCACTGCAATCAGCGCAAAGCGTACTATGTTATAAATAAGCCATATACGCCAGTATTTTAAAGTTCACTTTGCTCACAATGTCACTTACCATCCTGAGCGGAACTTTGGACTCCGCTGGTTCGCTTACACAAAAATAAAATGTGACAATACATGAAGGTTTGTGCAGTGAGGGATCTACAATAAAGTGTGATGTTGGACGCGTGTGTGGCAGATGACTTGCTGCGGTACCACAGCCTTCCATCAGAAAGAAATCACTTTTCATCGTCACTACCTGCGCCCCAGCAGCTGCAGCCATCTGGCACAGATGACCACGGAGCAGCCAATGATGCATTGATGCACATTAATGGTGCAGAGGAAACAGCAGCTCTGACTGCAGCAAGGGGCAGGCGGGAGGACCTTGATGGCTCAATCAAATGGGCGGAGGACGAAGCGGGCTCTCAACAGGCGGATGGTGAGACGGGTGCGCACAGTCGAGCTGCAGCGTGCACTGGGCAGTGCGGGTGACTGCGCTCTTGCAACACCTCTGTGTGCAATTGCTGCGCGGTGCTCTTGTGGCCATTGCGTGAACACGGGGCAGAGTCACAGTTTCAAATATAATCTTTGCACCGATTGTGGCATTGTGCTGCGCTCACAGATGTCAATAGACTCACTATGATAATCACATCAGGATCCACTCCATTGATCAGCATGAGTATCATGTGTTGTGCTGTGCAAGGAATACATATTGCACGTCATCATAAGATTTCCGCATATAAACACCCTCACCAGTCCCACTCCCCCCCATTGAGACAGGTTCACATTACAGTATTCACTCAAGCTTACCACCATACATTGTGCAATTTGTACCAAGCAACAGAGGCATCCGATAGATAAATCAGCCTGTGATAATCAGGACGCGTGTCCCGGCACGACAGGGCAAACAAGGCTACACACAAAGTGATCCGCAGTGTGAAACACACATACTGTAGGCATGAGTGAAGGTCGCTCCACACACAGATTATAGTAGCATGCACCACGTTACTATTTGTGCACGTGTAATACATGCCGCGTTATGATCTTATGAATACATGCATGCAGGCAGTTGTTACAATGACACGTACCCTTAGAAAATAATGTTTCGAAGCCAAACTTGTACGTGGTCGTCAGGAACGGACCGTTCATCGCGCGTGCGTATATACTATAATTGCACTATATTGGCAATAGCTGCACTGACCAATTACGAGCAAGTCACAACTTTGTGTATGATGGGCGTATTGTATCCGTGCTGTCCTGAGCTCAGCTTTGAATGCAGCTTGCTCGTTTACACAGGCATATTATTGAGACCGGTTCACATCCAAGCATACCTATTATAGTATATATTTTGAATTCTTGTGCACACAACATGTATAATGTGTATTAACCAACAACCCTGGCTTACTGTGTATACACAGTGATTTAAAGAACAACCCTGGCTTACCACATCGCACCTACTGCGTGTGCCAAACACAGAGGCATCCGATAGTAGACACGGATCGCGACTTAATACGCGACGCTTCTTCGGCGCGATCGGGGCATACAAGGCTGCATTGACAATTCACGGCAGTCGATAGATATTTCATAAATGGTAGCCACGAATCCACTGTACAAGTCAGGTCGGTCCTTTCAAATGCCGGGGAAAATGCCGACAGGACTCGAACCTGTGACCTATCGCTCACTAGTGCGATCGCTTTATTCCACTGAGCTACAGGAGCAACTTGATGCTCTGAAGCGCACTCAATGGCATCCTTGTACAGTGTGCGGGGAATCAAATTGCGCAATGACATATGCGTCATCAACTTCATCATCGATGGCACGTCGCGCGATTGCATTATCATGCAACCGGCAACTGTCCGCATGACACGATTTGCTACCAATTTATCGTATATTCTATAATGACAACCATCTGTGTCACGAGCCTCAAAGACTGATAATACTGATAGTATACCATGAGAATTAAACAACAACCCTGGCTTACCACATTGCACCTACCGCGTACATACAGTGACTGGCTCTCGTATATAATACTGTGTGCGTGTGTGTGTGACTGTGTGTAACATTGGGGGTCGTGCAATAGGGATTTCAGCAACTGGGGCTAATTCAATCGCCGGTTCACAGTGACACATAGCACCAATCATCCTGAGGCAGTGGACGTGCAGTATTCCACAAGTGGAACGAGGCCCAGCACCCCGCAATGTAGATGTCTGTGATGGTTGTCTGCACCTCCTACTACAGCCGCCATGATAGTTGTGTGCCGCAACGTGCAGGGAGTCGAGAGTCCAGACAAGACAGCTCAGGCCATGGAACAGAAGAGGTGCCTTCGGCTGCAAGTCAGCAACGCACCACTGTTGACATACGTGCGCGTGAAATGACAGCTGCAGCTCAAGTGCTCGCTCCCGAAATGAAAGCTGCAGATCGAGTGCTTGCTCCCGAAAGCGGCGGAACGCGCTTCCTTGCATTCTTCGTACAACAGGAATACTGTTTTCATTAGGCTCCCAAGCTAACTAGTGACGACGCGCATCGGGTCACTTCGCCGTGGATCTGTGAATTTGACTGCGACTAGTGACGAGGCGCATCAGGTCACTTCGCCGTGGATCTGTGAATTTGACTGCGACTAGTGACGAGGCGCATCAGGTCACTTCGCCGTGGATCTGTGAATTTGACTGTGACTAGTGACGAGGCGCATCAGGTCACTTTGCCGTGGATCTGTGAATTTGACTGTGACTAATGACGAGAGCATCAGGTCACTTTGCCGTGGATCTGTGAATTTGACTGCGACTAGTGACGAGGCGCATCAGGTCACTCGCCGTGGATCTGTGAATTTGACTGCGACTAGTGACGAGGCGCATCAGGTCACTTCGCCGTGGATCTGTGAATTTGACTGCGACTAGTGACGGCGCATCAGGTCACTTTGCTGTGGATCTGTGAATTTGACTGCGACTAGTGACAGGCGCATCAGGTCACTTTGCCGTGGATCTGTGAATTTGACTGTGACTAGTGACGAGGCGCATCAGGTCACTTCGCCGTGGATCTGTGAATTTGACTGCTTTGATTCCCTCTGCAAGAAAGTTAGGTCACATGGAACACACATGAACAATCGTACAGGGGCTGTATCACACTCACGGAACCCAATTTCTTCAGCCAAGAACCCGATTTCTTCACCACAATATATTTACCCGTACCCATACCATATATCAAGTTGATGAGCTTTCTGCTCTTCAGGCACGTGCGATGTTGGCCACCACTATTTATCACTGCCCAAGACGGCACTCAGGATGCTAAGAAGTCCACTATATAAGTACACTATACCACTGTTCCAAGCAACATGTATTTGAAAGGATTATTATCATGCGACATATATATTATGAATGATGATTATTATGTGACAACACATATTTCAAAGTATCATTCTTATGCAACAACATATGCAACAACATATATCTTAAAAGGAATATTATTATGTGACATTCAGATCGCTGCATCACATTGCTGACATCACAAGTTAGTCGTGTGACAAAAGTCGTGATTTGTTTTATCAGAATGTCACAGACAGCGCAGCAGAAGATGCGCTCAGATGGCCCTCAGAGGACCCACTGGAGGCAAAGCCATCCGAGGGCCCCGTGACCAGTATGCATATGCCTGTTGATCAACACAGGATGCTTCCTGTATGAGAGTACATCTTGGCATCTTAAGGAATCTGTAGCACCATAGCAAGAGTAGTTTTGCAATACAGGACAACTTGAGTGATTTGTTTTTGGTCCGAGTGTACTATCAGATGCCTCTGTTGCTCGGAACATATGCGTGCTTCGTAAGGGCCAGAGTTGATACTTACAATTGACACGCCTGTTGACGTGCCATTGATGAGGTGTGGTGGAGAGGATTGTGATCTTCTGTCAGAGTTCCGCATCACAGAGTAGCAAGGCGCTGGTGCCCACAACACAGCCAACTGAAGTTGCCGATGACGTGGTCGCAGTAAAAATAACTACTGCAACAAAAGTGAGCCAGGCGATGACACAGCCACCTGATGTCGGTACTGTCACTTTGGAGGGAGCTGCTGAGATGGGGATATGCCGGACGCCGGAGTGGGGTGAGCCTGCTCAAAGCTTCTTGTCATCATCGCCAGCTGTCGAGGTTTCGACACTCGGTGAGGTGGTAGCAACCGATGGAGAGAAATGGGTTGATGTGTCTTTTGATTATCCGGCCAAGGACGGTCTCAGCCTAGCAGAGCCAGAAACGGGAGCAGTCAATGCGCTGCCAGCCGTAGATGGTCAGGACGACACTGCCACGTTAAACTCGGCTGATACCGAGGATGAGTATCTATCAGCTCACACTACCACTCCAATGCAATCTACACCCCCGCCTGCTCCCCCACCTCCGCCTCTCCCACCCCCTGCGCTCCGCCCAGGGCCGGCAGATGTTCCAGCTGACGAGTCCTCGGATGCCAAGTCATCAATGAAGACCAAGGACCAATCAAAGGCAAGACACCCCGATATTGTGATCCCCAATACGTTTATATTGATTACTCACTCATCAACGTCAATTAGCTGCGCTCTGAGTGTCATACCATACTGCAAGACGCACACGGCAATGTGCTGGACTAAATACCATACTGACAGTCTGTGCAATTCCAGCCTTCGACACAAGTTTGAATTTCCAATGTCACACACACACACATACACACAATCATGAATCCTTTGATCCCCGGCGTGGGTACATAGTGCAGTCTCCTGTGGTTTCGGGGTGCCAAAAATTTGGCAAGGATAAGCACACACGCACAATCATGCCGCTGCTACCGCTGGCGCTGCCGTTGTTGGTTGTTATTCATAAGTGCATGCAAGCATATTGTGATATTTGAATCTGCTTGCCACAATCAACGAATCTACCGTGTGATGTGCTAATTACGGAGGCATGATGTGATCATACGCACAGACCCCGGCGCATGTCATCACTATTCATCATGCAATCACAAGCAAATATGTATCAAAGTTTGCCTTCGACACCTTGTTGCAGTCTTGTTGAAACAGGTCACCGACAAACAATAGAATGCGGAATCAGAGTTGTGTGCTGTGATATATCCACCACGTGCACTCACAAATTGCCAGTATTACTCGTGTGTAAGCGACCAAGCTAGTTCCAAATTCCAGCTCAGGCTTTGATGTGATACTTTAAGCATAAGTGAGCCTCTACGGACTGGTTTATGTACATCATTATTGTAATAAGTACGCATTGCGGTTATTGCGGCATATATCATATATTCATCCCCACACCGATGAAGAGAGCTATCGCATAATATCACTTGACAATAAAACTGAAATCGGGTGCGCCTTGTCACCATCATTTTACAGTGCACACGGTAGTTCACATGCATTCTTCTCACTGCCATCGATCGCGTCCATAAATTGCCATTGCAACCTTGTATCCCTGCGCTAGAAATATCATCGTGTACATATGTGACGTGCTAGTAATGTATGTGTAAGTTGCAGTCAATGTTCTGAATCAGATGCCTCTGTCGCTTGGTGCATACCATGCTTTGTAGTAAGCCAGAGTGTACTTGAATTTATACAAAACACCCGGTTGATACTCGGGTGACACAACATAACCTCGTCGTTTTTGTCCACGATATAGTGGTCAACTTTTTGTATTTCTGTTTCTGATGTTTTGGGGGTTTTCATGCAAAAAGAAAACGATGTATATATGTCCCAGATTGCTTTGCTCTGGCGCACCAACAACACAGGGCGGGCGTACACCCCGTGTACAGCGGACTGTGCAGGCTCCACCTAGTTCCGGGCCCAGCGACCTGCTTGCGGCTATCCAGCAGAAAACCACAACGCTGCGTACTGTGCGCATCGGGGAGCTCGGTGCGTCCCATGACTGTGTGTTGATGCCCAACACATCTTGATCACGGTTTCATGGCGTCTGTCTGGCACTAGTGACTCGTTCACCGTAACATACACATTAAACATAAACCCAGGCTTACCACAACACCCTCCCTGCGTGTACCGAACCGTAACATGCACCATGCATGCGTGGTGGTAAGCCAGAGTGAATACTATAATGCACACACATACACGCATACACATACACAACAGCACGGCACATCACAAGCCGCAAGCCGCAAGGGTCAGCTCAGCACACACGCAGCAAAACACAGTGCACACGACACGGCATGCACTATGTACCACGCACGCAGAATTGTGCCCCCCCCTGCTATGATCCCATCATAAGCATGCCGGAATAATCGGTAATATTGGGACATGTGTGTGCTGATCTTGCGACCGCACACACGGTGATCAGACACAAGCATTTTATACATCAGCAGGATCTTGTTGTGGCTCATGTAACTCGATGCAACCTACTGTGGTTATAGTGCAAATCCGTTGCAAGTGTCTGCTGCGACCTGGCAGGCCACCGCACTGTGTGTCATATGCTGCGACCTGGCAGGCCACCGCACTGTGTGTCATATGCTGCGACCTGGCAGGCCACCGCACTGTGTGTCATATGCTGCGACCTGGCAGGCCACCGCACTGT
>LGRX02013947.1:0-21837 GCA_001247695.2 Cymbomonas tetramitiformis
CTGTCACGCGGCTGGCTGTTGGGACCACTGTCACGCGGTCGTCCTGAAATCTTCAGGAGTGGTGTTCCACTGTCACGTGGAATTCTTGGCCACTGTCACGCGGCTTTCTGTTGGGACCACTGTCACGCGGTCATCCTGAAATCTTCAGGAGTGGTGTTCCACTGTCACGTGGAATTCTTGGCCACTGTCACGCGGCTGTCTGTTCTGTTAAGGGGGGGAAAAGGCGGTGTGCGCATCTCGGGTGATACACGTGTTTCAGGCAACCGGCGCATTGCAGCAAATCGAGCGTTTCAGGCGATGCTCGTGTTTCAGGCGACAGGCGCATTGCAGCAGATCGAGCATTTCAGGCGATGCGCACATTTTGCGCGAAGTGCGCCTTTCGGGCGAACACGCCTTTCAGGCGACACGCGCCATCCTGGTGATGCGCGCCATTCTGGGCGAAACGCGCCTTTCAGCTGGTGTGCGTCGTTCAGGCGAGTCGAGCGTTTCGGGCGATACGCGTGTTTCAGGCGCCAGGCGCATTGCAGCGAATCGAGCATTTCAGGCGATGCGCACATTTCATGCGATGCGCACATTTCAGGCGATGCGCGCATTTCAGGCGATGCGCACATTTCAGGCGATGCGCCCATTTCCGGCGATGCGCACATTTCAGGCGATGCGCGCATTTCAGGCGATGCGCGCATTTCAGGCGATGCGCACATTTCAGGCGATGCGCACATTTCAGGCGATGCGATTTCAGGCGATGCGCACATTTCAGGCGATGCGCGCGTTTCAGGCGATGCGCACATTTCAGGCGATGCGCCCATTTCAGGCGATGCACACATTTCAGGCGATGCGCACATTTAGGCGAGTCGAGCGTTTCGGGTGATACACGTGTTTCAGGCGCCAGGCGCATTGCAGCGAATCGAGCATTTCAGGCGACGCGCCAATTTTGTGCGAAGTGCGCCTTTCGGGCGAACGTGCCTTT
Organism: Cymbomonas tetramitiformis; assembly: GCA_001247695.2. Lineage (NCBI taxonomy): Eukaryota > Viridiplantae > Chlorophyta > Pyramimonadophyceae > Pyramimonadales > Pyramimonadaceae > Cymbomonas > Cymbomonas tetramitiformis. The sequence continues at coordinate 968 of LGRX02013947.1, forward strand.
CAGGCGACACGCGCCATCCTGGTGATGTGCGCCATCCGAGCGAAACGCGCCTTTCAGACGGTGTGTGCCTTTCAGGCGAGTCGAGCGTTTCGGGCGATACGCGTGTTTCAGGCGACAGGCGCATACCAGCGAATCAAGCATTTCAGGCGACGCGCACATTTCGCGTGGAGCGCTCCTTTCAGGTGAACATGCCTTTCAAGCGAAACGCGCCATCCTGGTGATGCGCGCCATTCTGGTGATGTGCGCCGTCTGGGCGAAACGCGCCTTTCAGGGTGGAACGCGCCTTTCAGGGCAGAACGCGCCTTTGTCGGGCCTTTCATGTGAGGGCAGGAGTCAGGAGTCAGGAGTCAGGGAAATGGAGACAGGAGGTATAAGAGTGAGTAGGGAAGAGCGCGCTTGCGGAGTCGGCGAGTCACTGCTGCCGGTGGGCTGCGAGCTTGAGGGTGACGTGCGTTTGTTGTGGGTTGATACCCACCAGTGAAGTTGGTTTCGTGGACCTGCACACCAAACCATACAGAGCCTCCCCCAACCCGAAAAGGCAAGGAAAGGAGCACAGCCGCTTTGGCCCGGAGGAATGGCTGGAAGGGCCGAAAGCAGGTGTCGCAGTTGGCATGGCACTGAAAGGTCGCAGAACTGCGCAAAGCTGGCGTCTCAGGCGCCATGGCTGCGAAGCACTTAAGGCTACCGAGTTACCGGTAAGCGGAAATTTGCCTCGGTAATACCGGTAATTTTACCGGTAATACCAGTGGAAGTATTACCTGGTAACAGATAATTATAGGCTTAAGTATGGGAGTTTGAAAACGTTCTTGGTAATACCGGTAATTTTACCGGTAATACCAATGGAAGTATTACCACCCGAATTTTACCCGGCAGCCTTAGAAGCACTGTACCCCTGCTAAAGAGTCAAAACAGAAGCACCCTCAACAAAAGTTGCTGACCCAATCTGCTACAAAGTTTGAAAACCAATGTCAGGCATGCACAAGCTGGCCTGAAGTGCACTGAGCCTATGGCTGCCGTGTCACTCCGCGCGCGAGCCTGGTGCCATCACATAGGAGTTCACACACAAGTGAAAACAAAGGAGATCCGAGGAATATTTCAAAACCAACGAAGAGGTTCGGCACCCTGTTAGGTGATACCGTTCCAGCAGAACGAAACAACACTTTGCAATTGGGCATTCACTGCGGCTCTCGTGCCGTGCGCCCAGGTCGCAGCACGAGCGGCTCCTGTGGTGAATGCCCCCAACCTGCCACAAGGCCAAGTTGGTGCCCTTCGAGCAACCAAGCACAAGTTCCCGTCGACAATTATGAAAGAAACTACGGGCAAAGGCGTGCTTCGAGCACACGCATGGCAAAAAGGCATGGGTCAGGTGTCCAGACCCGAGCTGGCGCGTCGCCAACCATGAATTCCCACAACCTGTCATACAGGCCCGTCGGGGATTTCACCGTTGCCAACGCCCACAAGGGTCGGATTCACAAATACAAACACAATGAAAACTGAAGGAACGACATTCGGCTGCAATGCTGCCAAAAGGTTGCAGTCGGGTGTTTGGACTCGCGCTGACGCGCCGTAAGCCGTGAATTCCCACAACCTGTCACACAGGCCCGTTCGGGGAATTCAACGTTGCCACAGCCTGCGCAGTTCGAATTCACAAAAGTTAACATCATACAAACTGTGGGAAAAACATGGGTGCGGCTACAACCTCGTCAAACAGCAAAAGTCAGGTGTCACGGCTCGAGTTGGCGCGGCTACGGTTGTGCATTCCCAAACGCCGGTCACACACGCCGGTTTGAGCATATTCGGCAAGCAAGCCCTGCGCGGTTCGAATTCGCAAAGCAATTGGTACGAAATATGGCACAAAAAGGCCGAGCGCATCGTGCACACACGTGAATACCGCTGAGAGTGCCTGTGACGGTCCGCCGTCACGGGTGTGAATTAATGACAAACGCAGCTTCGGGCTATCTCGCCGCTAGGCGCTCAACGGGAAAAATGCCCCTCTGCGGGAATTCGTGAGCGTGTTGTGAATTCGTGAATGTTTTCGGACAGCTGAGGATCTCCAGCGCTGCGGAACGGTGACATGCGTTTCTACTGCTATGCCACGTAAAACATGCCAGGCGGCAACGCGCTTCTGCCGCGCCGGCTCGTGGATTCGCAAAACGGGCGCGGGCCTAACTTGCACTCGCAGACTGTAAATTCAGGCTCAGATGGAAGCATGAAAAGCAGAAAGGCAAACGAGCAACACAGGGGGCAATTCACAGATAAAGCAAGCACAACGTCACGACTTCGCACATACGTCAGAGTGGCGTGACGGCACTCTGGGGATCCGAACCAGACTCTTACAAACTGCTAGTGACAAAGCTCTCATGTGGATTCAAAGTATATGTATGCAAATATCACATTTAATACTAGGCCACAAGAGGCGAATATCACTATACCGCGGAATGGTTTTGAAAGGTTCGGATCTAACTTTTCGAAAGCAGAGCTAGCTAAATACTCACGCGAGCATAGTGAAAGTCCGTGAATGCCATTGTCGTTTCGGATGCCCTGTGACCATTGGTTCCCGGTGACAGCGGCGTTTGGTGTCAACGCGCGCTTGCGTTTGCCCTGTCATGCATTGCCGAGACGTCATGTGTGGTCGTGTCGTGATGTCACTTCGCGTGATGTCGTGCTCGACGCTCAGCGGTTCTCGCGGATCGGCACGGGCTGGTCGCGGCGACGTCGATGTAGCGCTTGGCGAGGCGTCGTGCATGATTTAAACTGGGAGGGCGATCTGAGCAGGAGGGTGAACGTGATATGCTCCGGGCGCTCGAGCGGACAATGAACTGGGGTAGGACCGTGACTGAGGGGGGGAATGACAATTAATGAAAAAGGGGGTCATGGCTGGGGCGTTTGCTGTCGGCTGAGACGGGCGCAATGGGGGCAACTGCGGTGGGGTCTGACATGGGCTGCGGTAGCGTGACTGAATATGGGGGGTGTGACAGGCCTTTCAGGGGTGCCCGAGGGACCCCTTCTAAGCGTGTTCATGGTTGGCAACACAGTAATCACTCACCAATAAGAAATAATAGCAATAAGAAACCAGCCAGCGTTTGGGGGGTCACAACTTGACGAAATTTGCTGGCTAGCTTTAATTTCTTAAGAAATTGGCCAAAATAAGAAATCAAGGGGCTGGCTGGCTTGAATCATAGTGAAAGCTAGTTAAGAAATTTTGGCTGGATTATTTGGTGGGTTTACTCGATTTAACAAGGATTTTGATGGTTATACACAATTTATCTCAATAAAAATATCATACAGACTATTGAATTTTTTTCGAACGGAGGTGCAAACGCTGGCTTGTCGGCGAAAAGTGAGTTATCCAAACTAAAACTCCAGTACTAAAATTTTACTACTGTGGCCGTCGCTGAGTGCCAATTTCATGATAGCTGGTTGCCTCCTCCTTAAGTAATAAGAATAAGAAATTGGCTGGCTGAGCTACGAAATCGGGATTTCTTATTCTTAGCAATTTCATAGGTCGCTGGCGCTGGCGGGGGGGGGGAGGGTCACAACTTGACGAAATTCGCTGGCTGACCCCAAATTTAGGACTTTCTTATTGGTGAGTGATTACTGTAAACTAATAAGGATAATAAAAGTAAGAATTATAAGGGTATGGTATGCATGATAACAATCACACTCAGATATTCAAGATGTTTCATTCACACAAATGCAAGTAATGCCAATCTGAATAGGTCAATCTCCGCTTCAGAGTTGAGCTGCTCGTTGTGGGGGTCTGTTGCTGAAATATTGTATTCGGAGACTCATGCGCAGCATGCTTCCTTGCAGCATTGCTAGGGGGTGTTCGCATGTTTTCGTGTGAGGGTTGCTGCGCTGCCCCAGCCACCGCGCAAGGCTGCTGCGCTGCCCCGGCCACCGTGTGTTGTGTGCCGGCCGGCATGAGGTGGCTTTTGAGGCCCTTGCACCCACCAAAGTGAATGCAACATGCCGGGCACATCCTCTTGAGATGGTCGCTCCTTGGGCGACATTTCTCGTTCCTGCAGCTCTGTACAATATTTACCAAACCCACATTATCAGCACCCACATTATCACAAGAATGAAGACAACAAGGAAGGACTCTATTCAAAGATTTGAAAGAGTGTAAGGCACATGAGTGTGCCTTACAAACCTCGTGTGCCTTCTTTACTCCACACACCATGCACAAGCGTTCTTGGCGTGGCACTGGAGCCGGACCTCCTTGCACTTCACCACCTTTAGTGATGTCCAAGTCAGGGGTAGGCTATTTTTCGGGGAATAGATTGGTGCTAAATGGGGAATAGAAATTCTGACCATTTCTGGGGAATAGATTATATGTCACATGCCATCTATCGTTTGTACTATCAATTATGAACTATCACTACTGTAGGTGTCCACCGCTCGTGTCCACCGCGGAGGTTCAGCGTGTGCAATATTTTGCGTCTGGCACACCCCCTTCTTGTAAACAATTTATTGCATGTAGCATGAAGCATAATTTTTCCACCATTCGATTCTAAAGCGTTTGTATTCATTAGGTGAATACCTTTCGTTTGAGCTATCGATTGGCCCCATCCGCAACCGCATCAGCTTAGCATTCAGTCGCGACTGCAAGCTAAGTTGGTGCGGTCTGAGATGGTTTCAACCACTTGCGGCTTTGCAGAATAGGGGTTTTCGTGAGAACATTCTCACGAAACTTGGCAGTGATATTGTTCATAGCAATATCAGTGCACCCTCAAGAGCATATGGCAAGCCGTTGAGTATATTAAAGATGGCCGCGTGCTGGCATGATGCCTTTTGGGTTTGAAACCCAAAACCAAACATGCCAAACAGCGAAGGGCTTCCCGTGAGTTCAAGCGCACGTAACTTCGCAAAATATATTGATAAGATGTATACATTTCACTTTTCTGAAGTGCAAGGTTTGCGATAGCTTGTGCGCGAAGTTGACATATTATTTCTTTGACCCAGATTTATGAGTTTGAATAGCAAGCTAAAATCTGTGTCAAAGAAATAGTTAAACCATTTTGCGCACAGACTTTCTTAGACCTTGTGCTTCGAATATATCAAAGATACATATATTGGCAATATTTCTACGCAGTTACGTGCGCTAGAACGCACGGGAAGCCGTTTGCTGTTTAGCATGTATTGGGTTTGGAAACATTCGAACCCAAGCCCAATAGATCTGCCAAAGAAATAAATTGATGGTTTTGCCAACAAGTTATCTCAGGCCTTGAGCTTCTGAGAACTGAAATATATATGTCTTGTAAATATTTGTGCATAGTTTCGCGCGCTATAACGCACGGGAATTACTTTTCAGTTTGGCATGTATTGGGTTTGGGTAAACTCGAACACCAACCCAATAAATCTGCCAAAGAAATAAATTGATGGCTTCGTGCACAAGGCTTTTGAGGCCTTGGGCCTTTGGCAACTAAAAGATACATATCTTACTAATACTGTTGCAAAGTCACGTGCGCTAGCTGGAACTCACGGGAAGCCCTTTGCTGTTTGGCATGTTTGGGTTTGGGTTTGCGGTTTACCCAAACCCATGATGTGCAGCACGCGTTTTGCGCATAGCTTACATCAGAGGTTGTGCGTTTGAGGGTGCACCAATATTGCTGTTAGCAATATTGGTGCCAAGTATCGTGCGCAAGAACGCACGAGAACCCCTCCGCTGTTTGAGTTTTTATGCGATGTACATGAAGGTTATAAGGGCCTATCAGCTTAGCTCGCAGTCGCGACTGCAAACTGAGCTGATGCGGCCACGGATCGGCTCAATCAAGAGCTCAAAAACTTCCTAGGAGTCTAAATGATATATCTATGTGCGTTGCGAACGTTGGAAAAATGTTTTCCTAATCTAATTTACTCGCAAACAGTGTGGGGTAGACGTGCAGTGAAGCCTTAATTTAATATTCACGGCCGTGAATTTAATATTCACGGCCGTGAATTCCAGAGACCAATGTTAATCCCGGTAAAATCTGACTTTATGGCGGCTTCAGCTCCCACTTTCTGACAACTTTGCTGCATAACGGTGTTGATAAACCGTGGTCATACATGGAGAAAGGGGAAGAGCCAAAGGCGCAGAGCAATGCCACTTCCAAGTGAAGCTGTCGTGAGCACTTGACTTTATCCGAGCAAGCTCAAGGGTCAGTCAGAGGTAAATCTGCTTCAAATATTGGGGCACAGGTCCGTTTCTCGGCGATTTTGCAGTGTGCACAAATTGCCATGTTCTAGATAAACAGTTGAACAAGGCTACAATTAAGCAATTGCAATATCTTTATGGCAGGAAAGATTGACCAGTATGTTGACAGGGTGAGACACAGCTCTTCCAAATAATTACTTTAAGCTAGAACAGCCTCCACTGGGCTACAATTCATGTCTTATACTTTCAAGACGCGCCCTTTCCGATCTCTGATTGATCTGTCCTATGGCGGCTGGCATATCATCATCTGCCACCTATACAAATCCTAATCAGAGAATCTACACATTAATGTCTCTCTAGCTTATCTAGTTGCCGCTGACCCTCTTCCTCCTATGGGGCAACTCCGATTCGTCATCACTGTCAACCATTGTAAGAGTAGGAACGGTCTTGACATATTCCAGGATAGGTTGACTCTTCGGCTTAGATTTGGTCTTCATCTCTTGGGCTGGAGCACCATCAGATATGGCATCAGACTTCTGCTCGGGGATAGGCTGATCCTCTGACTGAACGTGTGATGCCGGGGATGTGCCCTTTGACACCCAGAGAAGTTCACCCTTATCATCCATGATCAGCTGCAGTCCCTGTCTCTTCAGCCTTCGAGCTTCAGCCTGTTCCTCAGCATCGTCAGCTACCAAGTCATCGAACTCGCTGACGTCATCCTCAGTGTCATATTCACCAGGCGTGTCATACTCCCACTCCCTACGTTTCTAGACGGGTTCAATACACGTGTTGAACACGTATTGGAGGCATATTGAAGACGGTATGCTAATATCTGGACATTCCAATACACGTGTAACATATTGGCCAAACTATTGAACCGCGATCAGCCTGGACACAGCGAAAATGAGTATGCTAGCATGGGCACCCAAATGGTGTCAGACTCACCCACTAGCACTTGGTATCATCTAAGGAAGGGTCTAGCGTTATGGGGACAAGTTTTCACGGCATTTGGACGCGTATCGCAGAAGTCGGTTCTGGGGGGCTTTTTGAATTGGGGCCCCGATGTATTGAAATAAGGCAAAACGATTGGAGGGGTGTTCAATATGTCTGCAACCGCCTGCAACACACGTACTGAACATGTGTTGAACACATGTTGAAACATTCACGCATACGGAATCGTTCAATACATGTGCAATATGTCTACAATCAGATGAATCATTCAACACGTTTGCAATATATGTGTTGAACACATATTGAAACATTCCCTCATGCAGAATATCTTTAGTACATGTGCAATATGTCTACAATCAGAGTGAATTATGCAACACATGACTGCATGGGGTAAAGGGGTAAGACCCCCCTGCTGCTCACATATTGCATAATACTTACAATATGTCCGCAATACGTATCTGGTATATTACAGGTATATCAAATGTGTACAGAGGCACTACTATGCGTCATCACACTTTCTGCAGTACCACATTCCAGTGGGGATGTCGGTGAGCCCTGCGCATCGCACGTGCATAGCCTCTTTGCAGCCTGCCCTCTCACACAGAAGGAGCTCGCCACCGACTCTACACTTCCCGCATGTGTCAAAGTGACCATCACTACCTACGGGCCTATCAACGAGTGCAAGTTTCTCCATATTGCGGTCGCTCGTATCAAGTATCACCGCTGAATCCATGCAGGGGTGTTTGACTATCACTACTTGCGCTTGGACTTGATTGGCCAGTAGGTAGGGCTCTCGGTTGTCCATAGTGTACTTGGAGGTGTCCCATGGGTTGAAGGTGTAGTAAGCCTCGGACACCTTGTCCACGCCGAGGATGGAGTTCTTCAGCTTGAAGCTTGCGATCCGAGCTTCCGTGGGCACGGGTAGCCAATCACACTTTAAAAAAGTGTAGAGCACACCGCCAATGCTTACCCGCAGAATGGCGTTGATGATACCATACCTGCGCACGAAATGTTCAATGTTTTTGTAATATACGTACAACATACCCTCAATATGTTGGGGACGTATTGCATATATGTTGCAGAGATATACGAAAAGGCAAAGAAGCATGCAAACTGGTGGTTGAGGTCGTACCTGTCCTCCCACTCGTCATCGGCATCGGCATCATTCTTGGGGAAGGATGCGCGGACGAAACACTGGGTTGTCACTTTCCCTTTGTCCCCGTCTCTAGTGCGATAGAAGACACCGCCGATGTTCACCTTGTTGTACTTGGAACACATGGGTTCGGGACCCATCATGAGCGACTTCTCGTAAGCCGTGTATTGACGACCAAGCCATCCTTCAGGGTCCTCCAATGAACCGAACGCGATCGCGGGCACAACACCCACCTCTTGTCGGTGCCGCAGTGCTTGTTTAGAGCGCGCGGCATTCTCCCTGTGATGACAACATATTCTTAGTATACTTACAATATATGATAAACATACAGAAACAAGTTGACAATATGTTGCAGGTATACTACAGATAGTACATGCGTGCGAGCTTGCAGGTTGCACCTCCGCCGGAACAGGTCGTACTCAGCATGTTGTTGAAAAAGCTTTCGGTAAGCGGGAATACTCGCTCGCATCCAGCGGGTCAGTTGGTCAATCTCCAAGGACGTTAGCTCCAATGGCTTGCCCTTCTCCCCGAAGGTAGTGACCACGATGCCGGGAGCGGGGCCCGCCATCAAAGCCCGCGGGACACGGCCGGCAGTAGCTCTTTCTCGGTTCAAAAGCATGGTCAGGATGCCTCGTAGGGAGCGCAAGGTTTTCAACCTTAGATAGCCGTTCATGATGCTTGCCACGGGGAACGCATTGTTCTTCACCCACCTAGCTAGCTTGCCATTCATGGACTCGAAGGCATACATCCACCATTCACGCACAGGTCCGAATCGCAGGAGCAGATCGGCCCAGTGCCAGATTTTATGGGTGTTGATTGCAAGCCACTGTGGAGGACCATTCGCTTCCAAGTCCTCAAAGAAAAGTCTGGTCTGCTCTCTCAAATACTCCATATCCTGCACGTACGAATCAATACGTTTGTAACATATATTCAACATACCTGTGACATGTGGAACTCATATCACACCAACATTGAATACGTACCCGAGGTTCTATGGAATGCGCAGTGCATTCCCGTATGATGATAGTCAGTTTGGACACAATGTCCTGCAGCGCATTGTCGACTTCACCATCATCGCGAGGCCAAGAGGACAATACCGCCAACAACTTGGACTCGAAAGCCTTCAAAGCCGCATGCGCCTTGAGGTGCTTTGCGTATTTTGCGCCGTTGGAGGCGGTTGAGGTGCGCAACAAATGCTTATGCCCATCGCCCCACCGGGTGACTCCCCGCAACTCCTTCAAGAAGGCGAGTGCTGTTTCCCGAGAACGTAAGGTGGTCGAAGCCTTCGGACGCGGTGGGATCCCCCATGGACCGTTTGTCATTTTGTACACCTCATGCGGTTCCCCTGTCCGTGTTGCCGTATACCGTCAACACATGTATGGCATATTGAACACAATTACAGAAATGTTGCACTAATACAAAACTCACCTTTCGAATTCTGCACCCACTCCGTTTGCCCCCATTCTGGGTGCAGGCCCTCCTCCTCGGCAAATTTGCGCGCGGCCTCGTTGAAATCCAGCCCAAGCAGCGTTGTTGCAAGCCTGTTTCCCAAGTTCATGATTTCGTGCATAGGATCATAGAGCCAATCCAACGCCTAGTTAAAGTACGACAACCTTGCGAATGCGGCGGGCAACTTGAATCCGGTGGCCGAGAAACGTTCCGCCATGTCCGCTTTCGACCAACCTGATTTGGAAAGTGCCTCGTGTATTTCGCCCATTCGCTTGACAAACTCATGCGTGTAGTTCTCCGGCGGCCTTGCATGGCACGTGCACAAGTAGTAATACAACATATTTGTGGTATGTTGCAGGCATGTTGATGCATGTTGCAAACATGCTGCAAACATGCTGCAAACAATCCTTTACCTTGCACTCCCGCCGGCTAGTGGAGGGCTCGTGGGTGCCTCAGCATTGGGCGGCGGGGGGGACTCCTTGCTTTGGGCCTCGTGCGCCTCGGGGGGCGCCTCGCCCGCATCTCTGCACAATATCGTCCCAACATGTGTTGAACATCCCATCGACATGCTGCAACCATCACGATAGCGTGCTGCAGCACTATTGCGGCGAGCCACGTGAGGAATGGTGGGAGGGAAACCATGCCCCACGAGAGTCCCTTACCTTGCACTCCCGCCGGCTAGTGGAGGGCTCGTGGGTGCCTCAGCATTGGGCGGCGGGGGGGACTCCTTGCTTTGGGCCTCGTGCGCCTCGGTCGGGGGGCGCCTCGCCCGCATCTCTGCACAATATCCTCCCAACATGTTTTCAACATCCCATCAACATGCTGCAACCATCACGATAGCGTACTGCAGCGCTATTGCAGCGAGCCACGTGATGAATGGTGGGAGGGAAATCATGCCCCACGAGAGTCCCTTACCTTGCCTCTTGCATGCCACGAATCCTTTCGACAACTCGTTGCAAGCAATTAGGCACCGGTGGAACAAGTCGAAACGATTTCCCCTTAAAGGTTACCGTTGCCGGTTCTAGCTCCAAGATGTCGGAAGGTGGTAACCAAGTCGGCCACGCGGTATTGTCTGGAGATAAATCGTGCGCCAATCTGGAGAAATCGTGCGGGAGCAGTTGCGTTGGCAGCCACTTATGATGCCATACCGTGTCCACTTCCACATAGTGCGGATCGACTTTCCTGCAATGTGTTCCAGGATCCCTACAATATAATCTCAATATGTATGCAACATATGGTAACCATGTTGCATACATGTAGCAAAGAGTCCTGTGAAGCAAGAAAGACACAACCTCGACGTCGAGAAGAAAGTGAAAGGGTGCTACCTCACGGACAACTCCAGTTCCATCGTAGATATTGGAAGATGCGGAGGCGCAATCCACGCCGAAAGGCGTTCCTTCTTCGTAATCGTTTCATACTCCGGGTCGCGGAAGCCTTCCGCGGTACTCCAATCTTCCGGGAATATGAGCTTGATATTGGGAAGGGGTTTGAGCGATGTACCCTCCTGAGCATTGGAAGGTTTGATCGGCTCTCGATCGGCTAAGCACCCGCCTTGCGCGGGATTTCTCATCGCGCGCTTGGCTAACGAAGATTGTTGTACGGGGGGGGCCGCCTTCCCTTGGACGAGGGCGGCGGCTCTAGCCGAAGGCAAGCCGGTTCGATGTCGCTCCGCATCACTTGGTGATGATGATTGAGGGGATCGTTCATGGCGAGGTCGCTTTTCACCATGAACAATTTGATCTCCTCGGACCATACTGCATTGAAGTCCCCTTTACCACGCCCATCACCCTTCGAAAATGTACTGCAACTATGTTGTAATATGTTGGACATATACTGCGGACATATTGACGATATGCTGAAGGAACTTTCAAGTAAAGCAATAACCCAAAAGTAGGTTTTCGGACCCCCCCCACAAAAAACGCACACAAGCTATGTCGCAAAATATAGCTCCTGAGTCCATATAACAAGTCTCACCAGAATTGAAGAACATGTTTTTTCAACTTTTTTAGGGCTCACTTCAACACTTCCGCAGCATACTGAAAGGGGGGGCTAAAGGCAGGGCTCAAGGGCTCAAGAGCCCTCACGTATTGAAGTGAGCCCTCACGTATTGAAGTGAGCCCTCACGTATTGAAGTGATCCCTGCCTTGAGCTCTGCAGGCGGTTGCACGCGGTTGCACGCATATTGACCTTTACAAAAATTTAAAAAACTTTTTAGAGGAGAATCTGTTCAATACTACTTCAATACGGGAGGGCTCACTGCAATACGTTACCGCTTGCAGGCGTATTGAAATGGCGTATTGGAGATGTATTGAAAACTGCTGATGTCAGCTTTGCCAGTGCCACGTCAGACGGATCTTCGCAAAACTGACTTGGCACTTTTTCGACCCATCTCCAATACGCCATTTCAATACGCCTGTAATCGCTAACGTATTGCAGTGAGCCCTCATGTATTGCAGTAGTATTGAACAGATTGAACAATTTTCGGGGAAACAATTTTGGAATTTTAATTTTTAGGAGAATCTGCACCCCTCGTTCGTGAATCGAACGGCCGAAATCGTAACTCAAGAAGTACCCCCAAAATACTCAAGAAGTCCCCCCGAAATGGCCCAAAATATGGTCTGGCAAAACCCTTCACTGAGACTCGAACTCATCACCTCAAGGGTGTTAGAACGACGCTCAACCACAAGACCATTACAATGGATTGGATACGCAGAGCGTAGTCATTTCTTATTAATTCCAATGCTCATGTCACTCATCTCACTGAGAGTCTGAGACATCGCATCGCATCGCATCGTCATCATCGTCGTCATCGTCGATCGTGCTCGCATGACGATGACGAGTCGATCCGATGTGACTTCTGAACGGCAGGGAAAGTTTTTGAGCACTTCGAATTTTCTGAACGGTCAAGTTCAAACACACGTTATTGCACTCTTCACAGTTCGCCGTCAGCAGTGTTGCAGCAGCCTCACCAGTGAGTTGCGTGCTGTGATATTTTTAATTCTCACAGGTTGCAATATGGCACTGGTTTGCAGTGCATGTTTTGGTTATGCGTGTGTATTATTTTGTGTGTGCTTCGCGCGCTCATACTTGGCATGCGTGAAACTTTGACTAGGGAGTGAACGGGAAATTCCCGCGAGTCCTTTGCACTCGATATAGTTGGTTCAAATCCAACTCACTCCACATCCCCCTTTTACTTTCCTTTGCTTCTTTCGTTGACGACTGCTAATTTCTTTCTTCTTTACTAAACGTTAGTTGGTTGGTTTCGTTTTTCAGATCCGCTGAAAACGTTCGCGTGGCGAAGTCATATTAGGTTTTCATCTCGCGTTCATATTCGCATTTATTTGAGGTTGCTCGGTTGTTAATTATGTTTTCAATAAAGGTTTATTTTGTGCTTTTCCGCTTTTTACTAAGTGTTGGCTCTTTACTTTCCTTTTCAGATTGGCTGTTTTCGAGGAGGGCGAAATGGAGGAAATCGACCGCCTCGAGTACAACGTCAACTTCAAGCATCCCTTCAAACATTCTAGGTTGATAAGTCCTTTATGTTTTCAATAGAATATTCTTTTGTGCGTATCCGCTTTTTTACTAAGTGTTGGCTCTTTACTTTCCATTTTAGATCGGTTGTTTTGGAGCGAAGCGAGATGGAGAAAATCGACCGCCTCGAGTACGACGTCAACTTCAAGCATCCCGTCAAGCGTTCTAGATGAATACATTGATTTTAGGTTGGCATCTTGTAAATAGAAAGTGCACGAGTAGAACATCATTTTGCGTATTGTAAATAGAAAGTGCACGAGCAGAACATTATTTTGTGTATTCGTTGGTATGATAAAATTTGATAGTCCCATTCGTATTCCTTTCTGCCTAGCTAGATACATGTTAATCGTAGTAAAGATGCTCGAGTGTTCCCTACTATTCTTATTTTGTTTATCTCGCATAGCATACGCATAGTGGAAACATAGTGAACACACACTGCATGTTGCAAATGTGCAATATGTATGCTATAGGTCTATAATATATATCCAACATAGGCAACTTTTATTTCAATACATATGCAATATGTCCACATATATATACAACATATTGAATTTGCATGTTCAATACGTATACAATAGGTCCGCAGTATGTATCCAACATACTGAATGTTCCGTTTCAATACATATGCAATAGGTCCGCAATATATATACAACATATTGAATTTGCATGTTCAATACGTATGCAATAGGTCCGCAGTATGTATCCAACATACTGAATGTTCCGTTTCAATACATATGCAATAGGTCCGCAATATATATACAACATATTGAATTTGCATGTTCAATACGTATGCAATAGGTCCGCAGTATGTATCCAACATACTGAATGTTCCGTTTCAATACATATTCAATAGGTCCGCAATATATAGACAACATATTGACTTTACATGTTCAATACGTATGCAGTAGGTCCGCAATGTGTATCCAACATATTCAATGTTGACTTACAATATGCATACAATATGTGGGCAATATGTCTGCAACATGCCTTCATAGTGTTTGCGACATGCATGGTGCATGTCTCCAACCCTATACTACACATGTGTTGAAGGCATATTGAAATAACTCTCTGCATCGAAACTTCAATATGTCTCCAATACATGAGGGCTCACTGCAATACTATGTTGCACACATGTTGGAGCGCTTGCAGGCATATTGCACACATATTGTAACATTTTTTATTGTATTGAACATTTATTGTCAATACGCGTGCAATATGCCTGCAATATGTGTTCAATACGATGTATTGCACGCGTCCAGAAACGTAGGGACTTCGGGCTGGCAGTATCAATGTTACTGTCAGTAGCACCCGTGTCCTCATCGTCATCAGAATCAGGCAGCTTCTCTTTACTCCATGCCACAGCGCCAGCACCCGAATCGTCACTGTTCGTAGGCGTCGATTGTGTGGCCTTACGCCCAGTGCATGGAATTCCGCGATACTCGTCAGTCTCAATCGCCTACTTCCAGTGCGCATTACTGATCGGTAATAAAAATGGCGATACTGGTTCCTTCGCTCGAGTGGCGTCTTCCAGAAACCAACTACCGCCCCTCGAGCGCTCCCAGCGGCGTAGCGCTCCAGAAGGCATGACGATAACAGGCTGCCAGCTATAATCGAACCTATGCCCACGCTCCCCAAAAGTACACAGTCAATGGTTCTGGGGTCCCTTTCGGTGCCCATTTCCACTGAGCGGCCCCACTGGGCAGGAATATAATATGCCAATCGAACGGCTTGAAATGGCCACTGTCCCCTGGCACACCTGCAGTGCACCGACCTCCCTCCTTCGGGGTGAGGTGGTGCCATGGGAGTGCCAACTGTATCCCCCCATAAGGGGGGAGCAGTGGTGCACCCCTGTGTCACCCCTCGCCCGGATGTCACCTGTAGTGCTGCCTGTGTGCACGTCGGCACGTGTGTCACGGTCTCGCCCGAAACCTAAAGCCTGCTGATTATCTCTTTTATCCGACTCTAGACCGCGAAACCCTATCCACACCTGCTTTCACACTTTGTTGATATAATAAGTACTTCCTCCAAATCATTCGAAACATCACATTCGTTTTTTGGGCATTTTCTCACTAAATGCCACTTTGAGGGAATATATGATTCCAAGGTCGTAATCGGGTCAAATCGGGCCACATTTCGCACAAATTGTATTTCATTGCTGAGCCCTTCAAGCAGCCCAAAGCAGCTAGGTCATACGTGTAGCGATATTTTTGCGACGCGGTATGTCGACGGATCCGGTGTGGTCATTATGGTTGAATGAAATTGTAAGCGTCCTTACGTTAAAATCTGCATCTTCTAAAGCGGGGGTGTGCGGGAAGGTTCCCAAGGTTTAAATTACACTTATACATGTGTTACGAGTTAGAAAATTTGCTCAACCTTCGAGGGGATTGAGGTTTGGAATGCGAGCAGCATTAGTTGTTTGATGAGGCAATTTCAACCTTTTTCAACGTACACAGCAAGATATCGCACAAGTTATGAAACAATTCCCCTACCACTGGCATGCACCACAACAAGCTAGAACTGAAAATACAACATCATTGACATTATTCAAAGTGTAATATCATACAGCAAGTGTTAATTTGCTTTAGCTCAGCCTAATTTTGGCATGCAAGTATCGCGAGAGAGGTGAGATGGTTGTGGGATATTTGCATACGCGAGATGGACTGCGTATACATGTTAAGATGGCCTACAGCGAGGCAAGAACTTTGTTGACGAATATGCTTGAACTGAATAACATGAACGAGACATAGGAACCATACGTAATTCGTGTCTCTCAATTGGATCGACAACGAAGCAACGAGCAGCTCAATAAACACGGCATAGCTTTCCGATCTTCGCATTGGTGGGAGCACGATTCTTGCGCGGGCATGCTGTGCTTGCGATTTGCCGAGTGCTTGAAGATGCTGCAGCCGATTTCTTACAAGAATTATTTTTGGACTTGTTATGCGTATGCGTGGGAAGTGGGAGGAGAGATGGCTCGCTTCTTGCGGTTTCTTTGTCCTGCCAGCCAATGCTCCTGCGCTGCTTCCCATTAGCCACGTGCCTTACAGGAGCATCCTCGATGTCGGCCTCCTCCTCCTCTGAGCTCAGATCCTCCTCGCTCTCGTTCTCACGTGCACTCTTGAAGACGGCATCGACCTTCATGATGTGCTCCTTCTTCTTCCCTGACTTCAGGGTGTGGAATCCCAAAACCATTTCCACCCTTGAACAGCACAATGCACGACAGGACGATCTTCAATGCTTCAGCCGCCAACAAAAGCTTCGAAGGTGACATTTTGCACCACGATTTCTCCACAGCAAGCACAACATTCTCAGGGTTTTTTCGCTTTGCATTGCAAAATTTTTCCACGGCACTTTGCCAGCTACTGTCGACTGCCAGGTCGCAAATATTCGTCTCGGGGCTTTGGGGCGCTTGTCGACGGACCAAATACCCAAACTTGCGATGCAAGTCCAGGAGTTATTTGGCAGCACCTTGGCGTGGTCCTGCGTTGTCGTATTGGTGGTAGACCTTAGGGTTCCAGTTGAGAGCTTTGAGCTTCTCCTTCGTACGCCGCAGCCCCACTTTCATCATCTGCACAAGTTTAAGCGAGTCCATGGTGACGTCCTGATGATAACTTCACCTCCAGCCAAAATTTCGAATGTAAATGAATTAGCAGGATATAAATCTTATATTTTGGGTCATGGAGATGAACCAACTTTGAACACTTCAATGGTTACCTTTCCCGAACATCCTTTAAATAATCCTATTTTAAAACCTGCAAATTCTTTCTTTGTGGTTGCAGCTTCGCCTTTCCGCTGGTTCCCACTCAGCGACCCTCCAGCAACCGATTTTCCCATCAAAACCAAAGGCTAGATTGGGCTTCGCGACGCCGGTCAGAAACATCACCTTCGTTTTGAAGCGGCGGCTTTGAAAACGCGCAATCTTCGGCTTCTCTTTTCCTGCGTCGGTCTCTAACATGCGAGCTTTGGCAGGAGAAGTACTTCTCATCCCAGTGAATAGTGATGTGGCTGTCGTCGTCGTCGAAATAGTCTGAATCAGGTTGCAGCCGCTCGCATGCCAGCTTCATACGTTCCGCGAAGTGCTTAGGTCCAAGCAAAGGCTTGTACCTCAACGCAAAACTCCTAACGTTTTCACGCTCCAGAAATCGTTGCACAGTGCTCGTGCTAACCTTCGTGACGTTGGACACTATCGCAGATATCTCCGCATTCGTACGACTGGAGTTAGAACGCAGGGCTGCGAAGATGAGACGTTTCGAGCGGCTACACAAGACGCGAGGGAGTGGGGGATTTCGAATTACTTCACCGCCTTTTCTACCCATCACCTCATATCGACCTCGACACCTCTTGGGATCAGTACGGTCAACGCCCCACTTTCCCGCGAGCTCACAAACGCCGACATTCCGTTGCCGCGACCGGCATATTCGATGGCGTTGTATGCCATGGCGATGTCGAGATTGTCTTCTGCTTGAAACCTCGTTTTGCCTTGGCAATCGGAACTGGTTTATAATAGTACTTACTAGTTGCATATCCAGATCGCTTCGAAGGACTTCCTTTTTGTCGACCTGTGGACTGCTTGGCCTTTAGCGCATCTTTCACTCTCTGTACCAAAGAAGAGCCCCGCTCGATGCTAGTCTTCGGCCCATTTTTCGGGACACTGCCTCTCTGAGGGCGACGGCTTATGTTTCAAATTGAAAAAGTTGAAAAACATGCCGACGATATATCACCTACTGTACGCCGAATGCGAGCGAGTGTCAAGTGTGAAAATGAGTGAATGCTGTCTACAGTAGTGTCTTCGCAGCTCAGTGATGTTTCCGAGAGAAATGAGTTTTGGAGACTGCCGATCTCGATGTCATCCCATGCCATCTGACACCAACCGTTCAAGGAGCGTTTCTTTCCAACAAATTGCCTTCGTGGACATCGGAAATGGCCACGTGACCACGTACGGTCGCGATCGAAGCCCACGATCGGGTCACCACGTGTCCAAAGGTGGCATCCGCCTTCCACACTCACGTGTCGGCAATGGGGCATGTTCACCATCGGCAGGGAGACTTCCCAACAGGTCCTGCGATGGGTTCTGGGGCGATTTTACGGGTTGGAACGCCTGTTCGAGTTTTGCAGATTTTAGCTTTTGCCCCCCTAAAACGCCATTTTTCACCTCGTGTAATATGCTATTAGGGTGTTGCAAAAATACCGCTATATATAAATACCTAACCCTTAGGACCGCCTAAAGGGTTCATTGAGGTATAATCTGAGCGAAAATTTACCCGATTTCACCCAATATTCAGGGAGTTGTCCCATTTTACGTGAAATAACGCGAACGCCACCGCGAACTCACAAAAACGCGAATGTGATGTTTCGAATGATTTGGAGAAGTATATCATTATAAGGCTATATAATTATTGTAATGACAACCTATATCATCATTATCCTGTAATGATATACAACATCATCATATGTATCATTATAAGGCTCTATAATGATACATATCACTATCGGGCCTATACCGATACATATCACTATAAAGCCAACTAATTACACATTGCATTGCCAATATATAGTCCATTGTAAGTTTCCAAAAAGAAGTCCAATAGCATACTTCTTGCAAAAACAACGCCACACTTTCCTCTCGTGGTTTGGTTACCACGATGTTATCAGGCTCAGAAACCAATGTCAGGGATACCATAGCTCTAAATATGAGAAGTGCAAATAGTCAGGTAAAACTGTATATCATGCTTGGCAAAATCAGGATCGCTATCTTGCTGTATCTACAACCCAGACCGTGACTAAATACATGCCTATAGAGTTACAATTTCAGAGTTTATAATCAAACTGGTTTGCCAGAACCTATTAAGCCAAAATAATATCCAGTGCTTGCTTCCAAATGCCGGTTTGCTACTGAAATATTCCTCAACTAGGCAAAAGTGAAGAACCCCTTCCATCATTGAGCTGGACCCAGCACTTGGAATGCCACCAACACAGAAGACGCTGATTATCGATGCATCATCTGGTGCCCCTACGAGGGTTCTTGACAAATGGGGTTGGAATCTTCTTCATGCGATCTTTCCCTTCGTAGCCGAAGCACCTGTAAGCACATATTTCCACTTAGTCGTTGATGGGAGTGGGGATATCGACCAAATACATGAATCATGCCACCACCCCGAAGTTAAATAGCAAAAGACATGCCAGGATGCCGAGGCTGCCTGCAATGGCCCAGATGTGCACTCTGGCACAAATGGATACTAAAAAATCGCTGCACTACATGCAAAACCCATCTGGCAGGCATGCACAGGCGGGGGCTGTGCACCTCGTTCACTGTGTTATCAATTTTGATGTCCATGGACTGGAGGTGCATCTGCAGACGTTTTTGCAGGGACCGCTCAGTGGCATGCAGTTTGGCGAGTGCCGCTTTGAGGAGCATTATGGTGTCATTCTGCGGAGTGGTGGATGGCGTCACGGGAGGCTCGCCAGCATCTGCCGCACTGCAACTTGCAGCCTCTCTGACTGAAGGGGTATAAGTGCCCACCATGGGGTCTCTAGACGGAACTATCTCAATTTCTTTTGATGTAGTCGGCAGCGCCTGGCTGGCAGCAGGCGGTGCAAGGTGTTCGTGAGAGGTATCACGCGTGGCAGCATCCTCCCCATGCTGATTGGATGGATTTGGGCTATTTGGCAAGTTCAATTCTGTTTGAATCTCAGGATGCTGGCCTTCCTTTTCCTTGCTGTTCTGGTCAGCCGTGCTTGAACTGCTGCCCAGGTTTTCAGATCTACCAGCACATTCCGCATCGTCTATTTTGGTATCCAAGCCTTCTGATCGCACATCCGGGCCACTGCTGGATACTCTCATTTCATCGTTCCCATTCACTTCCCACTCTTCAGGGCTTCTTTTCAACTGTTTCCGGGTGATAGCACGCTTCTGGCGGGTGGCTTCCGCCACCCGCTCCATGTAGGCCCTCTCATCCGGGAATGATACCATGATCTGCACAGGCACAGTGTTAGATCAATGGGCATGCAGCAACAGAGTTACTGTGTAGGGGGCGCAGCCCGCCGCACTACCGCTCGCAACTTGCTTCTTGCCGCTTCACAAGGTACGAGGGTTGATCCTAATATTGCAGGACAATAACATTCCCTGCGAGGAACCACTGGGTCCTGGTGGGTGCACTGAATTGCATCGCTACGGTGGCATGGAGCCTTCGCCGATTGGAGTCGATCAGAAGAAAAATCCTCGAAGAATAGTTCACTGTGGTTGGCCACATCCCCTTTGGCGCGCCTCGGTCACAAATTCATTGCAGCCTTAGGACAAGCAAGTGCTTCACGAGGTCACAGAGCGCACATTTTCAAAATCGTCCTTGGTGATGCTGTAGAGCTCCACATAGTTGGCCGCTCGCACGGAAGCGAGGCGCCTCCTCCCAAAGAACAGCACGTTCTCCCCTGAGGCCGAGGAACAAAGAGATCAGCGTCGCTGTGGCAGCACACTGCCCAATAGAGACACAACAACGGACAAGCAAGTGTAATCTAGGCTGAGCACAACAGGTCACAGACCAGCATGCAGCGGTTTACTGATGCCATGCAGCAGCAGATTGTCGTCATGCAGCAGCAGATTGTCGTCATGCAGCGGCAGATTATCGTCATGCAGCGGCAGATTGTCGTCATGAA
>LGRX02013947.1:23419-39894 GCA_001247695.2 Cymbomonas tetramitiformis
AGATTGTCGTCATGCAGTGGTTGATTGTCGTCATGCAGCGGCAAATTGTCGTCATGCAGCGGCAGATTGTCGTCATGCAGCGGCAGCTGAGATTGTTGGCGATGCGTACCAAACATTGCGCCTGCATGGATTGTATTAAAAATTCTATCACCAGTCTCGTTGGTGACATGAAGCATGCCGCGCCCGACGAACCACATCTCCGATCCGATATCACCCTGCATCAACCCTCCTTGAATCTCCGTTTCAGTTGGAAAGGCATCATCGAGATCTTATAGTCGTCGCCGTAGCGACTCTCGCTGCCCCTCGACTTGCAGGTATTCTCCCCCATGCGGCGATGGCGCCATCTTGCAGCGCCCCTCTCGAAGCCCCTCACGTGAGAAGTCTCTCAAACTGCTGTCACATAGTTCCCTTGCAGCTGGTGGCCGGCGAGAAATTGTAAAAGAGATCTCCCCAGCTGTGACACAATCCTCGGTGTGCATGCCACCATCCCGGCCCCTTGCCTGGCATACCCCTCCATTTGCGATAACAACGCGTGGATATCTGCCATCCTCTGAACCTCTTACGTGGAAAGCTTTCCCGCAGCAAGCGAGATGGTGCATACGCCTCCTCCCGGTCTCCTAACCTTAGAAAGCTTCTCCTCAGTCGAGCTGTGACGAGGGCGTGTGTTCAAATGCCCTTCTCTCTATCCCTTGCCGTGAACAACGGTCTCCCGGCTGTGGCACCAGCATGGCTGACATGCCGTCCTCCTACCCCCCTCGCAGAGAACGCCTGTCCCTACTGGAACAATATCATGGCTCACAACCTGTCCTCCCATCCCTTGCCATAAGCGCCCGCCGATTGTAGAAACAGCAGGGCCCACATGCAGTTCTCCCAACACCTGGCAGAGCAACATTCTCCCGGCTGTAGCAACAGCATCGCTCCTATGCCGTTCCCGTTACCCCTTTCCCGTGAATGCCTTTCCCGGTTGTGGCAATACCATGGCTCACATGCCGTCCTCCCAGCGCCTTGCTGCGAACAACTGTTTGCCAGCTGTCGCATCAGCACCGCTCGAATGCCGTCTTCCCAACCCCTTGCCGTGCGCTCCAGGTGTGCCATTGCCATACGCGCACAGACCACGCGTCACACTCCCTTGCAACGAAAGCCTCTCCAGGTGACGCACACGCTTTCCTCCCAAGACCTTGCATGGCAGCTTTCCCCACTGCCGTCACACTGTCATTGGAGCACATGCTGTCGTGACACTGTCACTGGAGCAAATGCTATCGTCCTCCCAACACGTGCGGTGGAAGCCTCTCCTGGGCTGTGATGGCATGCGATAGGTGCACACGCCATCCACCCCCTGGCTATGAACGCCTCCACCCAACTGTTAAGAAGTCGTAGCTGCATCTGCGGTCCTGGAAACCACTTTCTCTGAAAGCAGCTCGTTATCATAGATGCAAGCTGTGTTGGTGAACGTCCCAACCTCCCGGCCCTTCGTTTGAAATATTTGGCTTCCTCATTCATTGTGGCGGCTATGCCAATCCCAGCTGCGCTTACGTGGAGCGCTTTGGTTCCGATGTCAACACAGCAGCCGGCATCATTTGCTTTGTAGTCTATTAGAATACGAACATTCAGATTGAAATGATATAAGTTCCTGGGCGGTGTTTTTCTGTGCGTGGCAAGCCTCTACAGAGCCTTGACGGTGTCATGGGCGCACTATCCCAACGCCTCAACCCCTTTCGCAGCAGGCCTCTCCTTGGTTATCACGGCACCCTGGGGCATGTGCCGTTCCTGCAAACCCTAGTGTGGCAAGCCTCTCCTGTGTGGTGGCGGTGCCATGAGTGCACATGCTGTTGTCACCCCTGTTGCGTGGCAAGCCTCTCCTTAGCAGTGATAAGTGTGCCGAGCAACTTTTCTGGGAGCTTTCCGCTCCGCTGAGACAGGAGGGTGACACCGTGAATCAGTTATGATATAGCATGACCTGCGGGCGCCAAAGAACAGGGACATATGCGAACAACTGAAAGAGTGGGCGCACCTCTCGGAATACAAACTCGCCAGGCAGCGCGGCCTGTGGGTGCAGGCGGATCACCATTTCTGCGATAAGCGCACGGTCCAGAGACTGGAACATTGGCACCTTTCGTACAACTTTTTCATACATTGACATGCACACCTGCACAGTATTGTCAGCAAGGTTGAGTCAGCAGCATGGGTGTCTTTCACTTTGTGCATCGCCTCGTTGCACTGACATCTCTGTCTCTTGCCACAGCTCTTCATATACTACACGTGTGGCTCCGACCTTCAGGACGTCTTTTTCTGTGCCTGGAACACTGAGTGTGCAAACCTTCGGGAAAACGTGTTTGCCAAGGGCCTCAGGAGACATGACCAGGCTGTAGGGGTATGGACCACATCTGAACCGTGTCCGGATCGTTGTGAACAAAGGCAGGCAGGCCATACATCGATTCGCAAAGCCAAGGGCAAGGAGTCCAGCACGACGTGCAGATCGAAGCCGCCGCTGAGACTCCAGTAGTACTCGACATTACCCTTGACGCGATCTGCAAGCTCCGAGGGAACCTGGCAACACGCACTTTCTCTTACTCAAGGAAGCCCCTCATCGCAAATGCAAAAACGGAAACGACAACCACAAACGTGGAGCTCGAAGTTTCTGTTTGCTACCAAAAGGAATGACAAATTTTCTTCCTGTCTTCTCTGCTGCTCGAAGTCCAGGCTGTCAATAATGGAGCCAAAGCAAACAGGTAGCAAAGCCCGCACCTCATAGAAGCGAAGCATCTCGTTTACGGCGTTGATTTTCACACGATAGCGCTGTCCAGAGGCGTCAAACTTCTCGAGAAGCATTGAAACATTCGCAAAAATGGAGGAGTACACAACAGCACCAACAACGTACACGAAGATGGTACAGATCCGCTCCCTGGAAGTCTGAGGACTTATGTCTCCGTACCCAACAGTGGTCATGGTTGTCAGCGCCCAATAAAAAGCCGCCACATACTGCTCTTCGACACTCACATTCTGACAACCGAACTTCTTATCCGCTTCACTGCAGATGAGACGATAAGCCACGAGCCAGCTATCATCTCCCTGCAAAAACAAGGGATGTGAACGAATAGACCCCTTCAGTTCTACTTATCGGATGATGGTGAAATGTTAGGGCAAGCATTGCTAGGAGGCTAGGAGCCAAAAGTAATGATAAAGGTTTTTGAAGCTACTTGAGCGAATCTAAGCAGTCAGGTCTTATGCGACGTGAGTTGTTGGGTAAGAACCAAGAGACTGGAGCTCTGGCTACCAGAAGATTTGCGAGGACACTGGCCCTGTGCAGACGGATCAGGAAAGTTCATACTTTGTATACGTGAGTTTCATCCCGCCTACTTGTTCCCCCCCTAATTCAATGAAAGCCTTTTAAATATTCTGGGGATCATCCCGTAATGCAGTTTTACGTGCAGAACAAGACGGTGGTAACAGTAAAACAGTGGTTGGCACTGTACCTCAGTGCTGCCGAGAAGATACCAACAACACGCTACCCAGTGTGCCAGAAGTACGAAAAACAGTAGCAACTTGCAAATCCTTAATACGTTTGCCGCCGTTATGGTATTTGTCTGCATGGACAAGCAATCAGCACTTTCCCGTCGTGAAAAACCGGAGCTAGTGAAACAGCCCCTGGCCAACTGTAGCCAAAAGCTCCTACAGTTAACGTTCATCTCGCCGATCGCGAAAGTGCAACAGTGTTGTGCAAGAGGATGCTCAGGGAAACAAACACAACAGATTGTTCAGCCCGCACGCATGTTCACTGCGTGGGTCGTAGACAAACCTTTTTTAGCAGCCTCTGCAGACGAAGCATGCGTGGCACCTTGAACAACTGAAGGACGATGGTGGCGATCTTAACAGTACTAAGCAGTTTGAGCAGGATCTGTTGTGAAATATTACGCACGCATCAGCAGCTTCAAAAACGGAAAACCGGTATCTATCTAACAAGTGCGGGAAAGGTAAAGATGGGCCTACCTCGAAGGGGAACGTGGCCACGAAGTCTATCAAAAAGGTGGAGGCGAGATAACGTGTTCGGATTCTACTGGGATCTAACACTGGTAGCCCTTCTTTGTCATGAAATCCAGTGCGAAACGTCAGGAAGATGTCAAAAAGAAATAGGCCATCCTGCTCAAAGGCAGACACATTCAATAGTTCAGGAACCTATGAAGTCAGGCTCATATATAATCAGAGAAACTCGCTCGTATGTCACATTCTTACTGCGAAATGGCATGAGGCATACTACCGAATTTGGACCAAAATTGGATCTGGCCTGCAAATGAAGAACTCACCACAGACCAATCAAATATCTTCAGAGCGTTCGGTTCCACATACTGTTCTGATTTGCCAAAACCAATATCGAAAGGGATCTTCATTCCGTTGTACAACACGAGTAAGGAGATGAGCATGTCCCAATATTTCTGCAACGCCAACGTCCGGTACAATAATGTCACAGAATTCAGTATCAGTTTCAGGTGAAGTTGCTAGCCCTGGTTGCGTGCACGTTTTCTGAATTTGCTCACACATCAACAGCAACTTCAAACCGAGTAAATCCGTATTAGGGTGAGCAGTTGGGTTCACTAACTGAAACTCAACCAGTCTCGCTGTGTCTACGCAGATATTATCGAACAACGATTGCAACACCACGGAGGCGCCACGTGTCTCCGAGAAAGTAGGAGAGGATGGGCCACAACAAACAGATAGCAGAGGGATTCGGTCGGCTCGTTCCTACTGCAGGTTCCTCAAATAGAAATAGAGCCTGGGTCTGTTCTGCACAAGACTGCTGCAGCAATCTATGGGCCTGCGTGTTATGCTCAGTAAAGGACACGCAGACCAAGTTTAAGGTGGACCCACCTTGAAGCCGTTATCAGGGCTTATTACGTACTGGAACTTCTTGTTTTCGGTTTGACAAACCTCAGAGAACAGCTCCCCTTCCTGTTCCACCGTGGCCACCTTTCATATCGGCTGGGCACGAATCGCAGGCTGCTGCCATCAACGATGCTACAGCAGAGCCAATGGAAGGGAACTTTCGTTCCAGAAGTGGATGTATCTGAAGTCAAGTGGATGCCGAAGTGTATAGCGCATTTATTTTGCAAAACTGCCACTCCTGAAGGTGAGTATTGAAATAATGCTTTCAGCAGTCCTCCACGTGGCACAGCTCGAAAGAACGCGTACTTCGATGGCGCTTGTTACCCCCAGCTGGGCAAACGCAACACTTGACTTCGGGGAGAGGCTGAGACGCGAAGAGAATGCCTTTACGAGTACTCACTTCACTGCAGGTGCGACCGAGCGTCAAGCAGGCATAACAAAAAAGGGGGGCAGGCTGCTTGAGGGTTCAGTCACCATGCCGCGCCATCCGTTGAGGAGTCCAAGGCAATTAGACTCATCCTTAAACTTCTGCGCAGCCGATGGAGTGAGAGCTAGTCAAAACGGCGAAGGCTGTGGAAGAGATGTTGACCTCTAAGGCTCACGAGCTCGAAACCACGAGACACACAACGGGCGCGAAGGTCATGAAAGCGAATTCCGAGCACAATGTGCGTGAAGGTCATAATTGGCGTGAAGTTGATACAAGCGCGTTTACCATATACAATCACACATTACGAGGGGTGCACGAGACCACTGATGGAACGTTTCGCAATTTGAGCGTGGAGAAAGCTAAAACAAAGGGAAGCCCAAGCGTTTGAATATGAATGCACTCGGTCTCGCGGCAGTCGTGAAAACGTGTGCCTCGGTTTGAGAGGCTTGAGAGGTTGAAATTATGTGAAACACGCAAGCAAGCAAGTAACATTTGAGATGAGTCCACCCTCCGAAATGCCCTTGAGGGGGCAGTGCATACTTCATCTTCATCATCTTCTTCTTCTTCTTCTTCTTCTTCTTCTTGAACCGTTCCTGGCCGAGTAATCTTACTAAACCACTTGGGCAAGCCCAGTTTGAAGGCAGTCAAACGTATCTTATCCATCGCTAAACTTGCCCTGAAGTGGGGTACAGTGAAATTCCTGCATAACCCGCCGCAAAACTGCCCTTCCTCACTTGCAGGATTTTCGTACTGGCACAGAAGTCTTCCACTGTTAGGGCACACTGCATTTAGGAATTCGACAGCTTCACAACTGATTTGTTCGCATGCCAAAAAGTCCTACTAACTAAGTGCTCGTGCAAAAAGCATAAAATAGCTCCTCATGCGACAAAATATTGGTTCCTTGTGTGACAGATGACGATGAAAATCGGGGCTCTTTGCGTAACGAAAGCCCAAAGAAGAGTGGGCGCTTCACAAAAGCCC
Organism: Cymbomonas tetramitiformis; assembly: GCA_001247695.2. Taxonomy (NCBI): domain Eukaryota; kingdom Viridiplantae; phylum Chlorophyta; class Pyramimonadophyceae; order Pyramimonadales; family Pyramimonadaceae; genus Cymbomonas; species Cymbomonas tetramitiformis. The sequence goes on from LGRX02013947.1 coordinate 29,706, forward strand.
CTGATACAGCGGTCTCAATCCAACCAACAGGTGGGGTTTGTCGTGTGAGGCGTCTGTTTCATGTGCCCTCTCGTGGGCTCTTCGTGAAACGTGGGTGACATTACGGGATTTTCACCGGTTAAACCCCCAAAAATAAAGGCCTCATCAAGCGACACACCCCAATCAGCCAGCGGGCTCTTCAAGCGAAGAACGCCGGCGGATTGGTATCGAGAGACGGAAAGTGAGGTTTGAATAATTGGACGATATGCGTAGTTGGAGAGGTACTGGCGAGTATGCCATAAAGATCGATATAGGTCCACAGTTGGAACAACAGGTGAAGCCTTTTAAGAAATGTGAGAACAAAAAGTGGCGTCCACAAGGAAAAGCCAAGGCAAAAGAAACGGAAAGAAAATGGTGGTAGCGACGTTGTGTAAACAGACGACCAAATCCAGGGGGTCTATTTCCAAGCTCGGAACTTCCACTCTCTTCTAATATATTTAGTAAAAATAAGCTGGAAACAATCTCTGGGCTTATCAGCAATAAGACAAAACAGTAAGCGTAACGGATATCAGCGCTGCCCGACAAGTACTCGAAGTTTCTAGAAAACCTACCGAAGGACGCCCGGGATCCACCCGAAGGAAGCCCAGGATAAAGGTAAATGACCCGTGTACACCACACAGACATGGCAAAAAGTGCTGAATGATGTGAAAGTGTAGGAGTTGTGGGGAGAAATGGGGCTGACAAAGCCTTGGCATATGTACTCCTCGCAGAAGCTCCATCGTGCGGACTCTTTGTACTTGCTTCCGCACGGATCTCTTGGGCTGTTTGCTGAGAGGTCAAAATTTCGTTATCGCCCCTCCAGAGTGCATGCGCTATACTCGCTGCGTTTGCCATCCGTGCAACCTTGCGAAACGTTGCCTGCTATGTGGGCTGCAAGGGGCCCCTAGCGAACGCTGTCCACTGTGAAAATCAACTCATTGAGCGTTTTCGAAGGCTGAAGAATTATCAAAGCGCAGCTATATCAGCAGCAGCACAGTAGTAGGAATTTCGAGGTGGAAATCTAAGAGCTGTGTTGGAGCCGTGCATTTATTTAGGGCTTGGGCCACACACTGTGTCTATTGGATGCGGCATAACAAGATTCACCTCCACACCCATCTATTACCATTCGTAATTAGAAATGTAATCACCTTTCGATGGCTGCTAAAAGGTTTTACCGACGTATACCTCATGGAGTTCGCAGCGAGTTCGCAGCGAGTTCGCAGCGAGTTCGAGTTCGAAAATGTTATGTTTCAATTTGTTTACAACGCGTATTTTTTCATTTTCTTTGTTGTTTCTTTCGGTCGCGAGGGACGACGACATCGGCGACAACGAGTGTCAGTCTCAGTGTGTCACGTCACGTCTACGACGCGGCGCGGCGCGGCGTGTCACGAGGTCATGGTCATCTCCACAGTCCACATCTGAGTCGTGAGTGTGACCTCGATCTGGTGTCGATTTTGATATCGGACGGAAGATGCATGGGTAGGGTTGAGGAGGGGCCTTACTCGCATTACAGTGATACTGTTGATCCTGCGGATTCCCCGTAAATCGGATGACCGCCCAGTCACCTTGTCCGATCCGCTCCCGTTGGGTAGGAACGGCGAGAAAAAGAGCGGAAAGTAAGGCGAAGCAGCAAGGCAACACTCCAGCGTCAGATCGGAGCCTAACGAGTTGAACGAGAACCCATTTTTAAGGGTGGGCGGGCAGGGAAGAAAAATTGCGTTAGGAAACGAAGAAGAAAGACGCAGCAATCGTCAGCAGGTAGGAAAAGTGAAGTATTTTCACCAATTTCCGACTTAAGAGCAAGGTTGGCAATCAGATGATTTCAGATCTGAATTCAGATCTGAATCGTCTGATCTGATCTGAAACGTCTGAAATGTCTGAAACAACTGAAAAATGGTCCCCGATATTCATACAAGCTTGTGCAGGGGGTGTTTTGGGCAAAATTAAGACTCCCCGAAGGCGTTTTGGGCAATGTACGCATTAGCACGTGGCACCAAATGATACCATTAGGCTTTATGACAATAAGAGAGATATATAGGCAGATATATATGCTCGAGTGCGTGTGTGCAGAACAGTCTCGCAGGGGCGGGTGTTCTCGGATACTAAGATGATATAAAATACTGAGTCAGGTGTTTATAGCACACCGTGACACACGAGACAACGGACACTGGTGACACATCGGGCTGAGGGGTGACAGACAGGAGACCCACTGTGCCCCCCCCTTACAGTGGGGGTGGCAAGATTGGGCTCCCCGTGACACCACCTCACCCCGTAGGGTTGAGGTGTCACCAGGCAAAGAGACAGGAGCAGTGCAGGGTCTAGGAGCCAAACTGGCCCGAGCAGTTCGGCATGCGCCATCCCAAATTGTCCAAAAGTCCGATGCTAAATAAATCTAAAGAGTTCGGCTCCCTCGAGAGTCAATCACAAGCTGTGTGAGCATGGAGAAGGGTCCCTTCCGAACTGCGATGCTGAATCTTAATCTTGCTTTGCTGCAGAGCCGGATGTCGATGCACCCTGGAACTGTGGGATCCACGGGACGGTGCGGAGAGCCGGCCAGTCGGCGTCATCGTCGTCCACGGAGGTGTTGGGCATGGGCCCCGGCTCGTCACGATCGAGCAAAGGGCGGAACGGGAACGCAGCCGCGCCATCGTCGCCATCGCCGGCATCGTCGTCAACAGCCGCATACTGCAACGAGGGTGAACCACGGCTCGCCGGGGGACCAGGGGCCGCGGCAGGAGGCACACCACCGGCGGGCTTAGCCCAGGCAGCAACGGTGGGGCGCTTAGGCGCCTTCGGAGCATTGGGCGGCCCCCTGGAAGGCGCAAAGGACGCGGCGCATGCGTAGGGGCAAATCCCCTCTGTGTCGAGATGCCCATCGGTCACGCCCCACAGACGGAAGCACGTGGTGCACGGATAGCCGACCCCTTCCCACATCAAGTGAGGGTTGCGGGGGCTCTGGGCCGGCTTCCAATCTCCGACGGGCTTGGTGACGGTCTTCGTGCGCATGGTGTTGAATGTGGCACCACCAGGTCCGTCCGCCCGTGCCCTGCCACCATTAGCGCCCGAGGATGCGGGAGTGGCCAGGCGGGAGAGGTGTCCCTCGGTCTGCCAGACTGTGGAAATGCGGAGGGCGAGGGTGGAGAATGTAAACCTTTGGCCAGCGGCGAGCTCACGTAGCACCACCAGATAAAGTGGGGATACGTGCGGAGAGCTCGCCGCTGACCGGCTGAGAACGTGCTGTACGTCTTGCACACGTCCAGCGTCGTCGTAGTCGGGATGAAGGCGTTGATGTTTGTCGCCCAGGACGCGGAGAACCGTAAGCTGCGGGGCGGGGTCGGCAGTCTCGCTAATCGTCGTTTCCCGCAGCTTCGTCCAGAAGCGGAAAGTGTCGGGGTCCGTGGAGGCCTCGACGTGGTACCGTAAGCGCTGCAAGGCGCAACGTCCATCGCGGGGGTGGACTCGAGCGGACTCCTGGTAGAGCGCCAGAGCCGTGCCGTTGAGGACGCCCTTGAGGATGATGAAAATCAGCTCGTTCAGCGACCAGTGGTACTCGAGGTACTCGTGTTCCAGGTCGAAGAGCTTGTCGTACTCGAAGTGGGAGATGGGGGACAGGACGTGGAGAAGATTCCCAAGAAGGACCGCGAAGTCGGTCTCGGAGTCCTGGCCGTCCAGCGTGTACCCCTTCTGCGGCTTGAAGCCATGGGAGCGGAGGACTTTAACGAGCTCCTCACCGTAGGTGAAGGCGTAGTCCAGCTTGTCGGCGTACTCATACTGCTGGGATGCTCGGACTGGGGTGGACTCCCAGACCGAGGCGTCTCGATGAAATTCGGCGGAGGTGGCAGCCAGCGAGATAAAAGTCGGCTTGCTGATAAGCGCTGACATGCGCACCACCGGATCGGGATTTTGCGTTGGCGTGCGGGAACCCCCCAGTGGAGAAGGGGCCGCAGAGCCAGGGAGTGCAGAACCCGCAGGGGAGCCGGATGCAGCCGCGGCGGCACGCGCGGAGCGAAGGGCCCCCAACACAGGTCTAGGGCTTCGGCGATTAGACACCATGGCTGGAAGTACGTAATCGGGAATCTTGTAACTAGCGCAAAGACAACGGGGCTCAACTCCAGCCCAAATTGCCAACGGTTTGGTGATAAAATTTTGAACGCGGCCGCGATCTTCAACGGTGGCCGAGGTCTGAATGTGGTTGCGGACGGCGACGTGCGTCAGCTGCCGGCGGCGTGCGGCGGTTACAAGGAGAATCGGCGTGCTCTCCAGGGATCCAAAGCAATAAACGAACACCCACAAGTGGTGGCCGATAACCTGACAAGAAGAGAGATATATAGGCAGATATATATGCTCGAGTGCGTGTGTGCAGAACAGTCTCGCAGGGGCGGGTGTTCTCGGATACTAAGATGATATAAAATACTGAGTCAGGTGTTTTATAGCACACCGTGACACACGAGACAACGGACACTGGTGACACATCGGGCTGAGGGGTGACAGACAGGAGACCCACTGTGCCCCCCCCTTACAGTGGGGGTGGCAAGATTGGGCTCCCCGTGACTTTACACATCCATCTGAGTCAAAATATCAAAATTTCATAATGAAAACATATGGTTTATACCATTGTATGCTATTCCACAAATAAGTAGTGATGTCAGAATAAAAACTTTGGACAATTGCAACTCAGTACAAACTTGAGTGCATTCAAGCCCACTTATATGGTCAGAATCTGAATCTAATGTACTTTTCTAGCTAAAGCTACCATTGACTGTCCAACATCCAATGAGGACATTGTTTCCTACGTCTTTTGGCATCACGCTCAGCTTTTTTCTTATTCTGCAAGCGCCTCTTTGCCACTGCTACATCCGGAACGTTGTACCAGCCACGAAACTTGCTGGCGCAAAGAGGAGGAAGGGAGGTCGCACAGCAGCGGACAAGCAGGGTACCGCACATCAGTTGGCCAAGCAGTTCGCACAGCAGCTGCAGGCGGCACGAGAGGGTTTGCAGATGGCTCAGCGGCGTATGATGGAGCAGTTTGATGCACGGCACCGTCTCCAGCAGTATAAGGTGAATGATCAGGTGTGGGTGGATGGACAACACTTGACGTTGCCCGGTGACAGGGGCTTGAAACCCAAATTGCGCAAATTGCGGCACGGACCTCTGCGAGTAGTAGAATGTTTGTACAGCGACCGACAGCAAGAACTGCCAGTGCAGGACCGAGGAGCACCGTCAGCATACAGACTGGAGTTGCCCGTGCACTGGAAGGTGCATGACACATTCACCGCAGACAGGCTTAGCCCAGTACAGTCAGGCGCAGATCATTTTGTCAGCAGACGGGAAGAGATGGCACCGCCGCCAGTAATGGTAGAAGGGCAAAAGGAGCGCGAGGTGGAGCGCATCATCCGCACACGCTTCAGAAAGCTAGGCGGGAAAACTGGCGGGTCAGTACAGGAGTGGTTGACCAAGTGGAAGGGATTACCACACAGTCACAGCCAGTGGCGGACTCGAGAAGACCTGGCGGGCAAGGGAGGCAGGCTGGAACCCCTGAGGGCCTTTGAGGCCGATGAGGAGAAGCAGAGGAGGGCCCCAGAAAAGATGCGTAGGGAGACGCACGGCCAGCAGCAGGAGCAGAGGGCTCAACTCATGGCAATGAGAGCCCCCACTCCGAAGGTTTACAGTAAGGGTGCCCGTCAGGTCTATCAGCCGCATCTTACGACGGTGCAACATCCTGTGAGGATCCTCGTCCTCTTCTGTGGGACTGGGTCTGTAGAACAACAGTTCCAACGACAGTTCGACGGCTGCGAAGTGGTGACTGTGGATATTCTTCCTAAGTGGCAAGCAACATGCACCGAGGACATTCTCCACTGGAACTACAGGCTGTGCCCCCGACACTATTTCGACGTGATCTGGGCGAGCCCACCATGTAAGGAGTACAGCAAGGCCAAGACTGTGGGAGTACCGGACCTGGAGCTGGCTGATCGGCGAGTGAAGCGTACCCGACAGATCATCGAGTACTACGATCCAGCATACTACTTCATTGAGAACCCAGCTGGAGATGCTCTGCGAGGGCTGCACACGCGATCTGTGATGAAAGGTTTGCCCGCTCCTCACCCCGTCTCCTACTGTAGGTATGGGACACCCTACATGAAACCTACACATATCTGGATGAACGCCGTGCTACCCGTACCCCTGTTGCAGTGTACCCAAGCAACACCATGTCCCGCGAGAGCTGTGCTGGGAAAGCACGAGAATTCATCGCAGGCAGGAGTTTCAGCGTCCAGAACACGAGGCATGGGGTCAGCGCAAGCAGTGTACGCGATCCCCCGCACCTTGTTGCACCATCTGTTCTGTGGACTGAAGTTGGGGAAGCGCATGAGCGAGGAGAGCGCAGCAGCAGTCATGGACATCATCGCCACTCTGACAGCGCAGACGGACGAGATCCCGATGCAGGAACAAGATACTGAGGTCTAAAACCCTCAGGGCGCAAAGCAGCGCAAGACCCGCAGAGCGAGAGGAGTACCAGGGCGACAGAACCGTTTAAGCGTTGGCAGCGTAATTCGGGGACGGAGCCTCGGGAAACCTCCAGCGCGGAAGGGGACTCAGACCCAAGGACTGAGGGGCACGGGACCCAAGAACCCGAGGCTTAGAAGCCATGGGGACTCAGACCCGAGGACTGAGGGGCACGGGACCCGAGAACCCGAGGCTTAGCAGCCAGCATCACTGTGCATGTTTGTTGATCCCCAGACAATGTAAATACAGGCGAACACTAGACGCTAGCGAGGACGTAAGCGCGCGCCTAGGGGGGGAGAGTTGTGCTAGGGTAAGTCACGAGACAGAATGACGGCGTGTTAGAATGACGAGTGACGGGTACTATGACAGTCACCAATGATAGGCATTTATATGACCCGAGATGACGAGAGTGTCTGACAGAAATGACTGACAGAAATGCCTGACCCGAAAGTGAGTTTTGAAGGTTGAGAGAATTGGTGGGAAACCATTCCAGAAATGGTGGGAACCATTTCATATTCAAACAGCCACACAGAACTGGAGGGAAACCAGGAGAGCCTCAGTTCTTGCCACATCATCAGATCTATGACTATTCAGTAATTCAGAGCAGAGATCATTGTATGACTGGCAGCTGCAGCCCAAGGGCCAAATGACAAGACCTGTCATAGGATATGTGAACATGAAGTGACTGAGCACTGTGACTGTCGAATTCGGATGAGATCTGAGGGAATTCGAGTCGACATGTTACTACTTAAAGAGCTGAACAAGCTCTCATGTCAGTTTTTGAATTAGTTACACATTGGCACTGACCTCTGGTGTCTTGTAACTTCAAACAGTGAAAGTTCACCTAAGTATTAAGAAATATCCGACAGTATACAAAGTATTCCGATATCAACCTATGGTCCCAGTACCATATTCCCTGTAAGTGTTACTTGCACCCTTGTGAGACTGGTTCAGTCCTCACAACCGAACAGAACCAGTGTTCGAAGCTGGCTATTTTTATATATTATTGCGAGCGTCATGCATGTAGGGATATTTCGCTGCACCAATCGCTTTAGACGCGTGCAAGAACACTGCATCTAAAACTGCACGTGCAGAAAATCTTCCGTGTTTTCTGCAAGTTAGCCTCTCAAAGCCACGCGTCCACGATGACGCGTACACAGACTGTGGTATATGCGATATACCTCCAACTTATTGCCACACAACGGATTCTATTCGCAACGGTATGGTGGCGTGGTGTGCTACCTTTGATTTTGCAACTAACGATGGGTGCTCATGTTGTGCCTCGAAGTGCACAACAGTGGTAGTAATGCGTTCATTTTGCCCAAGCAGCAGCAACCATATGATGACGGATATCCGCGCGGGCTTTTTCCTGTTCTTCCCTTTCTTGATGGTCCAAATCAAACCCAATCAAATCCGACATAAAGGGTTTCAGGTGTGTCTACATCTTGTTACTTTTCTTGATGTCCAAATCAATACCAATCACACCCACTTCCCACATGGAAATTTTCAAGTGTGTCTATAATGCACCTTTTTCATTTTCTTGATGTCTAAATTAATACCAACCAAATTGAATCAAACCAAATTAAAACCCGGCATAAAATGTGTTCAGGTGCGTCTACATGTTTTACCTTTTCATGATGTCCAAATCAAGCCCAATCATACCCGACATAACGTTTTATGCCGATGCGCCGGATGCCATTCCACCTGCCGCTGCAGCCTGTGCATGCGTACAGTCGCGTGGTTGTATCTCAAATCCACATCGAACGTACGGCGAAATTGAGTGACGACTCTCCCTTTCTTAACATTGGGCTAGTCGATCTCAAAAACTCGACTAGGCCAACATGAGATGCGGGGGACTCAGGGAAATGAACGGTCGATCTATTGAATGCGTGATATCACGGCGTGACCTCGTGACTCAGGTTAACGATGGGCACGGTGCTGCCATTTCGTTTACAATAACTACACTCTCCAGACTCGCGACACGTTCGACGTTGACGCTTTCTTCGCTCGTCCGAGTAACAAATGATGTGGCATCATCCTGTGACATGCACGTACATACACCAGCCACAAATCGATATGTGATTTACTATCTAAGTATGCTGCACCTACTGTGGCTGCCCCTCCTTCTTTCCCCGGTTCCATTTTCGACCGTCAGTGTATATGAACGACAAACTTTCCCACGCCTGCCTCAACAGTCCCATGGTGGTGGTGGCTGGTACTCTTTTGCAACTCTGCATACCGGGCATGTGGGTAACTGCCCCGTGGCTCCTATTGGGATCGTGGTACACGCGATTCGCATCGTCCAGAAGCATCGGGGTGCTGCGTGCGAGGGCGGCAACAGTAGATTGCATATGATGCACTTTGCTGTGATCACTTCGTTGTATATTGTAACGCACGCCTGCGTGGTATGGCAAGCCTGCCGATGGGTAGTGATGGCTGAGTAATCAGGGAACTATACACGACCATGGAACTCCAAGCCCATTCATGTCAAGCACACATCCCAATCTGCAATCTCACAGATCCACCATATGCACTCAACCCGTTTACTACTTTATCGAAATGCAAGAACTATATAGGATAAAACTGATTTCTGATTCATTTAGCCTGCAATGTTCCTGTTGAACCTCTCAGAGATTATCACAGATTATCTTTATCGCCCTTATCGGGGTCACAACTGTGACTGCACGTAGTGCATCACGCAACTGAAGATAGAACTTAACCAACATATGAATTCAACAGCTCCTTCTAATATACGCTCTTCAAAAGCACATCCACTGCATGGCGGAATGCAGTTGCTGCACCTCCTGACATATCCCTGGATGATCCGCAATCCAAACCACGATGTGCGTCAAAATCAATTGCGCGTCTGTATGAATGTTTTTGTCAGCAATGGAATATGATCCAAGTCCCAAGACAAATTGCATAATGGTGTGCAACAGTATATCGCTTTTAGCACTGGCTATCCATCTGCATCGAGCACGCAGATTGTATTCCCCCCGACTTCTCGCATCTGCCAAGTGCCAAATGAAGCATGGCATGGATCATAGAGCGCCTACCTCGGTGCACTGACTCGGTTCCGCACAAATGCCAGGGTGGCAGCACCCACTGCACGGGATTCCTGAGCATTGAACACAACAAGACGCTCAATGGGCCCGTCCCCCAAACATAGGGGCTTCAGGGATATGGGGTTCCCATGATGTGCAACATATTCACAGCAAGGACGCAACCAGAAGAACGGCACCTACAACAGCGCCATCAATACTTTCACTTATATCCACGGAAAGCAACAACATGAGTATCCGGCCAAACGAGCAAAGGCACATGCGGAATTCACAGGTGCGAGGACTTATAGGGACCATATGCAGGCGGTCTAGAGTAAGAAGAGGCACATTTTCGACCCGCGCCTTGACCTCGGTTGCATCCTCGGCTTCCTCGTCGGGAAGCAGCTGCCTCGGTGCAGCTCCTATGTGAGGCAAGCATCGTCCATCAGTGACCGAGCAGCCGCATTTCCTCTGGCAGAGGCCTGCAAAGGTGTGAAGTGCTCACGGCTGGAGGAAAGGGAAGACGGAGTCTAGCCCCCTCTTGGACACCGGAGGGTGCATTTACCTCCGTAATCAGTGTGGTTCATGAGGCGCTCTCTCTGACATGGCCTCCGCAATCAGTGTGCTTC